>CABFWO010006869.1:0-22796 GCA_902155825.1 Timema genevievae | reverse complement strand
ACCATCCCACCCCCCCCAAAAAAATTAGTTATTTTTTTTCTCAAAGGGCTTAAACAGATAGTTATAGTCAAGCCGTAGTTCTTCAGCACTTGCTATTAATAGTATGGTAGCTTAGCATGATAATCATGCAAAATGTGATACCAACATGCATTTTGGCACAGTGATAGTAACACAAATATTGATTTCTGATTTGGATCCCAACCATTATAGCCGTATGATGTCATAAAAAAAATTGCCACCTCTTAAAGCACATTATGGTGAAAAATGTATTACTAGGCATCCAACATATCGTTTTCCATGTTTTACAGGTTAAGGATTTCAAATATCACATCAATTATTTGAAGTGTGAGCGAGTTATTACACAGTTATATATATTTGTTTAGAAAAGTATTCAAAATGGAGTCATATATAGGCTGTAGTATTATATTTAAGTTATAGCTTACATGTTGTTACTTATAATTTTTTATATAATTTATGTAGTCTAATTCGAAAATACTTTATTTTTAAACTCGGAAACCATTGTACAACGCCCAATAACAAAAATGATTAAAATGGCGGCTGTCAACAGTTTTGATGTGCTTTTGTGGGGAGTTACGATTTTAGTGTTTAGCTACTGGAATCTTTAGGTATTATTTTGAATTATATGAGCATTTTAATAAAGTTATATAGGCTACTCTAATATTTTAACTCCAATCTCTGTTTTTGACTTAATTTTTAAATTAATAATTAACAAAAAAGCTGAGAATAACAATTTGTGACTTGATCAAACAATCAGCAGTTTTTACATACCACTATTATTTGTATTAAGTTGAGTCAGATAAGTTTTTCATCATGGTAACACTGGCCATCACAATTACAAAGACATGTACCTGGGAGAGAGAGTCGTTAATATTTGCAAGAATATATACATAAAGTTGTGCATCCACACTTTGCAAGTTGTTTGCAGTGTTTTGAAAGATCAGGCAAAACTGACCACAGTGGTTCATAGTATGAGTCTTTCCTCTGCCATCTCCACTTAGCAGTAGAAATGTGCGACAGAAAATTTTCCCTTTTTTTTTTTNTTTCCCCCAAAAAATTGTCCAAAACGGAAAATATTTAATTATTATTTCTGTAAAATAATTCCAACTGATTAAATGCAACTATAATGTAATCGAGATATAGATAACCCAAATGTTAACGTTTATGCATAAGATTAATATCTCCAAAGGACGTTAACACCAGAAATATCTTCAAACGAGCTTCGGTAGCCGCATGGTCTAACACACTACTCTTGCAATAGACTAGGCTGCCAATGACAGGGAGATTGGTGTTTGATAACCAATTGGTTGCACTGAGGGTGGTTTTTCCTAAATAGTTTTCCACTCTGGCGAGTGCAATTCCTCTAAATTCAAGCTTCCTCATCTCTAACACCTTCGAGTAATTTGGGCATACCTGAACGAGTAGTAAAACTTGATGCTAAAAAAAAGTAGTAAAGAAACAAACAAATGAATGAGAGCCTTTGTAGACCCATTATGTTCATATATCATATTTCAATTCTTTATCATCAATATGTTAGTTATGATAATTTTAAGATTGGCCCAACATTTTTAGCAGCAGGATCAGGTAAATCAGGAGACAGTCTCCACCATTGAGACTATACATAACCTGCTTGCAAAACAGCTCTGTAAAAGAGCAGCTTCAGTTGGTGATACACTTTCAAGAGGGCGGTTTTTATTGGTAACCATCACTCTTCGACACTCATTGATGGAATAACATGTTCTGTTTTTGCAATACAGCCTAGTAGTAAATATAAATAGTTGAATATATTATTTATTACTTTGTTATAATTATATTATAAGAAATATTATTGTTAATGTGGCTTTACTGTAGTGATTGCTTACTTGCAGCTCAGTCTTCATGAACAATAATAAGTAATCTGCCAAGTCTCTTAGGGCCTCATGGATAGCTTTTTTACACCTTCATGTTTCATATTTTGTATCATCTATGTGACAGGAGTGCCACTCTTGTTTTAAACAATTGAAAAGACTCATATCAGGTCCAAAACACTTTTCTAAAACTCTGCCAAGATTTTTTTTCTTGAATCAAGCATGCCTCATTGAACTGACCTCTAGTAAAATTCAAAAGTTTAATAAGTAATAAAATACGTTAATTGTACTAACAACACATGAAACTATTCAAGGAATTACCTATGTTACTCAAAGTTGTGTCAAAACATATTGCTTGAATTTGGTAACTTGAGGCCCCAATCCTAAAGTCCTGTGGCCACTGCTGCGGCCTGCTCCTCTCCAGTGCTTGCAATTATCTACAGATGCTCGCCACATACACCTCATACCCGATTGATAAGTCGTTTAACATGATCATGACCATCTATGTTGGGAAGAATCTTACCATCTATCCCAATGAATGACTAGAGAGTTTGAAGTACAAAATGTTTATCTTTGATGGCCAGGCAGTATGCTTCGCTCAATGCTGTCTTCTCACTCGCATGATCAATGTAAGATTGATTACCAGATTGTATACATTGTGGCTAAGAATCTTTGTACGTGATGTAAGCCCATGATGGGTAATGTGATCACTGACTTTATAAACCTTAAGTGTAGCTGAGACAACGGGTGTAACTAGTCCCTTTATTACTTGTTTCTTAATAAGTATTGTACCAGGACTGCTTAAAGTTGGAGAGGTTGAAAAAAAGTTAATTAATCATTGTCACTATCATACTATATTATTCTTAGCCTATGAAGTTTATAGCCGTCCCAACTCAATTTCTGAATAGCAACCGTGTGTTACTTAGATCTAAGTGAATAAGCGACTAAATCTACTCATGCTTGCTAAGATGTGAGCTGTGACTTATCCCTGTGGTGGCCTTGAGACCAGGGTTGTGCTTAGTCTATTGCCATTTCATCACTCATTACACACTTTAGTAGTAATACTCAAACTTGTGTAAACGTTTCGACATTGTTGCATCACCTCTAAATATTATCTGATCGATAACAAATTTACCTAAGTTACTTTTAGGTACAAAAGGAAAAAATTTAATATTTCAAACATTTGGAAATAAGGGCCACCCTAATATCCCTTAGTTTATTTTGTCCGACACATGTCTAACTATTTATGCATGTTGTGTGAGCTTGCAAGCCAGTTTTTATGGGTATATCTTAGTTAGTATAGGATATTTTATGATCCCACAATGTTAATAGGTAATAGATATATTACCTGCCTCAGTGTCCTAGTTAGCTAACGTGCTAGTTTCGTGTTTAGCTAGACCACCGAAGACGGGGAGATCGAGGTTCGAATCTCAGACATGTGAACTTGCGGGTGTTTTTCCTAATTGATTTTCCACTCTCCCTCCATATAAATGCGGGTTCACTTCTTAATTCAACCTTCTCAATTCCTCATCCATTAGAGTAATAATTAGTACTTTAGCATATAACCCAAACAGGTATTAAGACGTGGTGCTAATTAACTAAACTTTTTAGTGCTACTCCTATTCCAGAATTTGCGCGCAAAGAGTGCCAAAGGCCTGTTAGGTTTGTGTGCGAAGAATTCCACAGCTATTTCCTCATTTTTATAAGGGTTTGCAAGAAAATTCGCTAATTCTTTATTTATGAAGTGATTATTTTGATTTCTCTATCATTTTAATCTGTATATACTGTTCTTTAATATTAATTAATTAAAATTATTTAATTTCATATTTAACTTTAATTCTCTTTTTTTTAACTATTGCTAATTATTTAAAAAAATATTATATATATATACATTTCAATATTATTTATTCTTCTGTGGTGCATTTAGTTTTATACAAGAAAATAAAGTTTTGAATATATATATATATATATATGATTATAAATAGGAATTAAAAGAATTTTTTTTTATATTTTATATTAGATATTTTTGGGCCATTATTGCTTACCTTATAGCAAGATTTATTATATTGTTTACCTCATGAATAAATATTTAGACCTACACATAATGAATGAGTTTTTCAAAAAACCTTTTATAATGAATAATTTAATAATTTTTAAAAAACATTTTATAGATTTATAAAGTCACTACACCTATTTACTTACATTAGTAAAGAAATTTTTTCATTTACATGACATAACATGAAAATTTAAATAGTATATTTTTTAAACCCAGAACAATGCAACTCATACATTTAAAAACTGTTTACAAAAATTTTTTAAATCAGTATGAATGTGAGCTACACTTATATTTTCCATACAGTTCATATGTAAACCGGCATTGCACTTAGCACAATGAGTATGTGACCGTCTGCCATTGTGAATGTACTAAACTCCCAGGTCCAATAACATCCATTTACGATTTTGTTGTCAACCTTAAATAAAATAATAGAGTGAAATGTTCTCTTTCCATTGATAAATTACACTACTACACTAACTATCAGATAATGCGAGACCTAGCTCAAATCTAGAGAGCCGACCTCATTGGCCCTGGCGCTTTTAGCGGTAGTAGGCGGAGATGATCAGATCGGATCATGGCACTTTTAGCGATAGTACGTGGAGCCAATCAGATTGGATCGTGGCACTAAAAGGGTTAATAGATAGATTAACACTGGCAGACAAACCTAATGGCTAGTGAAAAATTAATGTAACTGCCCATAGAGCTTAAGGTCCAGTAATTTAAATAAACACCCTATTTTAATCAACCCAATGCCTCCAGAAGGTTACCTAAGACACAGAGTGCAGGCATGAACTTAAGAAAAATTGGCCATCTATTTTAATATTAGGAAATCCCTCAGCAAAAAATCTTAAGTAAAGCTGTTTATTATATCCATTTAGAATGAAATAGTTTTTATTGATAAATTTCTTTGCTTTTAGGAGAAAGACAATGAAGAAGTGGCTAGCAGTAGTTACTAAAGGTGAAGAAGTGGCTAGCAGTAGTACTAAAGGTGAAGAAGTGGCTAGCAGTAGTACTAAAGGTGAAGAAGTGGCTAGCAATCGTACTCAAGATGGCAACAAGTCATATAATGGTGGTGTTGGTTCTGATAGCATGAAGACCAAGAAGACAATTTCGCAAGACACTATGTCAAAGCCAAAGACTTGCAAAATCTCATCTGAAGTGAGCCATATTACTATTCCCAATGGTAAAAAAATAGCTGGCACACCTAAAACTGAATCCTCTATACCTCAAAATAGATATAGCTCTCGGATTTATCTTAAAACAAAACGTTTGAGAAGTGTAGCCAATGAAGCTGCTGAGGAAATAACAGAGAAAAAGAAGAGAAAATCTAAGTTTTATTGAATTTTTTAACATAAAAGCATTTTATATTTGAGACTATTGTCCAAGAAAGTAAACTATCACTAAATCCTATAATTATTTTACTTGTGTTGTATTATTTACTAGATTAGATTAGTTAAGAACTGGAAGAAAAAAATATAAAATAAGAAATATTTTAGTAATGTAGCACAATTCTAAAGGGGTCATCCCTGAACCACGTAACATTTTTTCCCTACCTTCTTGGCTCCCCCAACTCCCAAGTAACACTATATATACATTTAGCCTAACCTGATTTATGTAACTTTTCTCACCAAGTGTGAATGCCATTGTTTCATGGAAAAGTTTTTGTGACACAAAGAGGGATTTGTAACACTTATTAAAATTTATTTAAAATCCTGAATGTATATTATTTCAGAGAGTATTAGTATTTATAGATAACTGCACATACAGACAAGACAGATAAGTACAGACGTCGTGCTTAGTTTTAACAGGCAAAACCTTTGCTATATTTAGGTCATGGATGTCAGGTTTGCGATTTAAGTAAGGACAAGACAGCACTACTATGTACTGACTAGGATGGCCCATTTCGGTAGTGGCACTACATGATGACGAAAGTGCCCACATCCGATGATTGACTTTGGGCGAAGACATCTTTCCTAATATGTTACACTTTTTTTTAAAGTAATATCATATAGGGCGTTATTAAAACACTTCTAGGTATACAACTTTTCTAAATTATATTTTGGATTAGTCTACAATTTTTCTTTTATTAAATCATCAATACCCAGACACATGTTTCACTCCACCATCAACCCTGGATCCTGGCACCACTTTCAAAAAATACTAGATGGTTGACAAAGCCGAGATTAGTCTCGGATATACGATGCCACTTAAGCACATTAAAAATATTGATAAACTAAAAGTGCAAACTTGCATTCTTAGCACTGTAGATATTCAGAAGTTATCTTTAAGTATGTTTATTCAAGGTGACAACATAAATAATTATATTCTTTTTCTACATTTAAATTTGAGTAAAGGATCTGTGCTACATAACACTTTGATGTACCCCACCCTACCTCCATGTAGACATTAGAGTTCTTCCCACCGCAAAGTGTCACATGGTTTATGGATGAACCCAAAGGTGGGACTTTGTCACTATGATCCAAGATTGGTAAAATTACCCACCATAATGTTAAGGTTTACTTTCATTAATTCCTTGTATTTTTTACTTAGTTGTTTTGCGATAAAAGTGTTCTGATTACATTACATTTAATTACCACAGAAAAAAAAATGTTCACACCAAATTACTTTTCACCATTAATAAATTCCATGTTATAAATAATTGTTTGAGTTTGACATCAAATTTAAAAATGGTAATAATTTAAGGATTTACTGGTTTATAAATTTAAATTCATTCATTATATACTTTTATAATACAAGGTTTTATTTAATATTAATAAATTGTTAGCATGTTATATTAATTTTCTTGTTCTAATACTAGGCTTTCTATAGTTACTATTTTGGATATTTACATTAACATATTTCTTACTAATAGAAATGTCAAACAAATCAATCATATTCTTGCATTTATTTAGTTTTTATGAGAATACATGTCTGAAAAATAATAAATATATTCAAAGAAAACACTTCTAGTTATTCTTTAAACAGAGCCTTCAAATGCAAATTTATTCCATTCAAAATATGCCTTCGCTGACACATCATTTAAACTAATGTCGCTTATTTAAGATAGCTATTGCTTGTGGTCTTTTCCTTGAAAGAAATTAACTGTGATTTTTACTAACAAGACATATTTCTCACTGTCACAAGTGAAAGCTACTAATATTGTTAGCCTTATATCTATAACTTCAAATCAAATTAACTTTCTACTCTAAATTAATTAATAATACAATAGTGCAGCCAGGATTGAAGTTAGGGTGTTTCCATTTGAATTACTTTCCCCAATTGTTGACTTTAAAAATACTCATTACAAATAGAGTTGTGGTAAAAAATAATTTAAATATTCACTTTTTTTTCTACCACAACCCCCTCCCCCTCATTTGTCTATCAGAAAAGTGAATGAAAGAGAATGACTCATAACTAGAGCCCGGATATTTATGTAGTAATAACCTACAAAATATATACATAAATATGTATAAAAATCAGTTGACCTATTTTATAGTGTGGAAATATGTAACATTGAATAAACCTTCTTTTCCCGTCTTAAAAACGCCTACATATGTTATAGAAACTAAATTTAATCTTTTTGTTAACAATTTATATTACATTATTAGTTGGTTTTACACCTCTTAAATTAACTATTAAAGACTTTAAATAAATGGCATTATATAACTGATTTTAGAAATCATACAAACACTACAAACTTTCAATAAAACCTCCACTGTTGCCAGCTTTGTGAACCAAGTGAAAATCAAACCACTCCAGAATTTTTAAAGTTAATTCCCAATAATTATTTTTTCGGTCCAAGTTTAAATGTTTGGTCTCGACATAGAGCCAGTATTAATATTAGTTATATTACACATACACATATAGACATATTTGGTATTGTATGCTTTTCACTAAATTACTGTGATAGACTTAAAATTACATTTACTTGTTTGATTTTGGGTTTTGATTTTGTCATTTTTTTCCTTGCTTTGTATTCGTTTTTTCTCCTGACCAAAGAAATACGGAAAAAAATAGCAAGTCAAATCCAAGAATAATTATTTTTACAACTCGTCAACTTGTGTTTACAAACTGACATGCTGCATGAGAGGCTGCTGAGGCCACTGTCTGGCAACACCACATTCTCGCCTTTCTGATCACGAGAAATGTCAGACACAAAGCTACGTTAGCCAACATACCTGACTGGGATTTTGCTCACTGCCATACCTTCACTGAATACATTTCTTTATGAATATACAGGCTGTCTGAAAATTAGTGACACATCATTTAATTGTATTTTACCCGAGAAAGCCCAAAAAAAAAAGCAAAATAGGTAATTTTATGTAATATCTTAAAAACTATGTATTATTTATTAAAATATCTAGAATTAAAACTTTAAATATAGTCCCAAACAACCTGGCCCACCAAAATTTTATTTTCATGTTTCTGTCAGGGTTTAAAATATGTAATTTCATTAAAATCTAGACTTTATTCATGACACACAAAATTTGAAATCTTAAGTGCTATTTATTTTGAGTCATACACGTCTCTACTACTCTAGATGACAATACTCTAGTCTACAACTACATGAACGCAGAAAGACACTATGGAGCATGTATCTTGAACCTCCACAAGCCGGGTATGGCCTACCTGGCTTGATGAAATCTTGTTTGTATATGGTCGCTTTGGGTTTAACAAAACACTCAAACAAAAAACATCTGTCTCTCTTAAAGGGTGTTTAAAAAAAATGTAATCTGCCTTCATAAAGCACCATCTAGAATGGTTAATCTTATTCATATATCTTTTTGCTTCATACTAGGTTTGTTAGGAGAGAATATCTATCACACTAAGGTGAATAGTTTTATATTATGAAATAATTGGTAATAAATAAAATTAGAGAAAATTAGGAAAATGGTAGAGCACAAATAAAAGTAAAAACACACATATTTACACACTTAAATATCCTGGGAAAGATGCTATAATAGCATTGATATATTGAAGGGTGTGTAAATATGTGTTAGTGTTTTTACTTTTATTAGTGCTCTACCATTTTCCTAATATTCTATCATTTTATTTATTACCAATTTTTGCTCAATGCACTTTATTTCATACATAATATTATGAAATAAAAAATTTTTGGAGGAGAAATAAATACGTATCTCTAAATAATTAACAGTAATAAAATAATAGAAATTTTTTCTTCAAGATGAACATATGAAGTAAAATGTAGTTCTTTAATATAAATTAGTAGTCATTTATAAGAGTTATGTACATTAATTACTAAACATAATTTGCCAAATATTTCAAATTTAATATCAAAATCTAAATATAGTAAACTCTTGATTATACGACTTTTCACGTTTCCCGGGAAAAGGGTTGTTATTGGAATTTGGACCCATTTTGACCTACCCCCGTGTGTAAAAACTGCTTGTACTAAAGCAGGGGTTCTCAACCTGAGGGGGGGGTTATTTGGGGTGAACCCTATAATTTCTAGCAAATGCCTTCAAACAACCCCGAACGTAAAACACTGGAGCTATTTACTATCATTGCTATGACTCATGGCACTTGCCTCATCTGCATTATTTGGCTTCGATACATATCATTCTCATTCGGAGAGGAGTGGTATCTCTCACCAATGCCTATCGGTTGATAGTTCGAGAATTTTTGGGCTGTGTTGCTCTTGTGTCCGTTACATTTGCGTCCACTGCTGTGTTGATATTTTCATAGATTGCTGTTTGTTCACTCGGTGCTTAGTCCTTAATAATAGTTTGATTGGCAGTGTAGTGATTAGTAAAAATGTCGAAATCATTACCGAAGAAAAGGCTGTACAATTATCACTATATTAAATACAGGTTTACTTTTATAAAGAAAAACGTTCATTTACCTAAGAACGTTATTTGTCATTTGGTTGGAGTAACGATGCTATGCTTCCAGGGCGTTTGGAACATCATTTGTTAAATAATAACCCTGGTTTGAAGGACAAACCATCCGAGATTTTGTTGCTAAGATGAACTTGCTAAAACACATGAAACCTAATTAGACTGGAAGATTTCAAGTTGAAAATGTAAAAGCTGTGGAAGCTTATTACAAGATCACCTTGTTGACAGCAAAAGATAAGCTTCATACTATTGGTGGGTTTCCTGTGTAACAATGTTTACTTAATGCTTGTAGTATTGTACTTGGCGAAGAAAGCTGTAATAAAGTTGCAAAAATATCAATGTCAAATGATACATTAAAACGCAGGATTGATTAAATGTCTAGAGATTTGAAAAATCAAGTAATAGAAAAATTAAAAAACATTCCATTCTTTTCTTTGCATTGTGATGAAACAACTGATATTTTTCAGCATTCCCAGTTGCTGTTTTATTATAGATTTATTGATGGCAAACCATTTATGGAGGAGATATTGTTCTCCCAAACTTTCAAATCAACAACAAAAGTTGTTGATTTATTTCCCGCTCTGTTTTAACTGCTAAGCAGCTGAAAATCTGGTTTGCATATATACTGATGGGGCACAAGCTATGATGACCGGGCTGTCAAACTGGTTTTATTCTACCGACTAATGAAAAGAAATGTAAAATAAATGGTTCTCATTGCATCAGTCATAGGCAGGCTTTGGCTTATAAGACTCTGCCTAAATCACTGAACTCTGCTTTGAATTTAGCAATTAAAACAATCAGCTGTGTAAAATCTAGTGCTCTTTAACACTAGACTTTTTGAGATTTTGCGTAAGGAGTTAATCAGTGACCATCGAACTCTTCTTTACTGCACAGAGTTCGTTAGTTTTTTAAAGGTAACATGCTTGGTAGATTGTTCAGTTTAAAGTCTAAGATTGAGATATTTTTTATGAGTGCTGGGAAAGACAATTTGTTTTCACACCATACTACAGTAGGATCTGGCAATTTCGAATTTGGTTAATTCAAATAGTTGGATTATTCCCCACAAAATTCTTATTTAAATCAATGGTAAATAATATAATTTAATTAAATTTTATAAGAAAATATTTGGTTAATTCAAAGTTTATACAGTATATTGTTAATTTTTTTTAAGTTTCTACCCACTTCAAACAACTTAACAATCTCAACTAAACTCAACAATCGCAGGAATGTAAAATACAGTTAAGAGTTATAGACTCGTAGTAAAAGAGAAAGCGGGGAATTTTGCACCAGCTGCAAGCGGTTTTCTTAGAATAGGGGATGTTTAGTCACGGATTTAATCACTTATGTGTGATAATACCATCACGTGATGCCCAGCATGGAAGGGGGTGAGATTTATGTTTCTTGTCCTAATCTGGCACCTTTGTCTCTCAGTGACCGTAGCTCATTGTTATCTGAAAAGTGTAAATTGCGGTGTTTTTACTATGTCTTAAGCTTGGAACCTGCAAAAGTTTAACCTAAGCCAAGAAAGTTGAAGTGATTAGAGAAGTGGAAAAGGGCGGGAAAAAGAAGTGTGATATCACCAAAGAATATGGAATACAGCCAAACACTTTATCGATTTACCTTTAAAAAAAAGTATGTCGTCATGGAGAGTTGGATTCACTGAATCTCAACTAGATGTAAAAGACAACTTTTTATTGTGATCAGTGAAATTAAATATTTGGTTTATTGTGTCCAGAGAAGAAAGCTTCATGTGTACAAACAGTTTGGATACCCATTGGATATTTCGGTTTTCTTTAGATACACCTTGGACTTAGAATTAAAAAGGTTCTACTTTACTTTTAAGCATCTCGCTGTACTTCACCTTCACGTGCTGGATTATCCCCTGTTCCATGGGCTGACGCACGCTGGGGTTCTTGGTCAGGAACAACAGCTCGATGTTCCTGAGTGTAAGGAGAGCAGTATGTCTGGTACAATCGTCAACGAAGAGCACGGCTTTCCTATTTGTAGTGCCCATCTTCATAGAACATGGAATTTGAGATGAGTGTGTGATAAACTGAATTATCTATTAGAAGAAATGATTGGAAGTATTATTATTATTATTATTATTATTATTATTATTATTATTTAGCACCGCGTCTTACTACCCGTTTGGGTTATACGCTTAAGTACTAATTACGCTAATGGATTAGGAATTGGGAATGTTGAATTTAGAGGAAGTGAACCCGCATTTACGTGGAGGGAGAGTGGACAAATCACCCCAGTTCACCCGACTTAGATTCGAACCTAAGTCTCCCCGTCCTCGGCAGTCGGGCTCAACATGACTAGCGCGTTAGTCAACTACGCCACCGAGGCGGGTAAAATTGATATTTTGTGTGTATGTGGAACAATCGAAAAAGAAAAGGTGTTTTGATGACTAGTGATGGTAGCCCCGTCACCTTGCTTAGGTGTTTGTGAGATAGTATGAGTTTGTTTCATCTAGACTTTAATGGGTATGTATGTAAACAGTCATTTGTAGAATTATGTTAGTTGCTGATTATGATCCTGTGGAGGGTGAAGATGAGAATGTGTGAGTGGAGTCTTGGAAGGTGCTAAATGAATTCTTGAATGCATGTGTGTACCAAATTGTTTTACACTTAATCTTTAAAGTGGTAAGTAACATATATTATAAGTACAAGAAAAATATTGAGTAACATAAATAAATTTATTATAACAAACAAATAAGATATAAGATTACATCAGATAAACAAGATTTTGTTGTACAGTTGACAGTTATAAAGGTTGAAAATGTTCAATCAGACCACCTGGTGGTGATACAGAGTAAAAAGGAAAACATCAGAGTACAACAAGTGTTTAGGTACAGGTACCGACTGTTGCTAGGGAGAACAAGTGTCTAAGTCAACACAGCCACGGTAAAATGGGCAGTTATGTTGATAGAATACATTCTAAAAATATTGCCAGGCTGTCGCTGGACTATAACTAGAAAAGCCTGATCATGAAAACTAGTGAACCAATTTCTAATGGATACATACTTATATATCCTATATTTTTAGAGTTACTAAGGTGAATGTCAGTTAAGCTAGCTAGCTTGTATTAAACCTCAAGGAGGGTCACATACCCACGGAAAAATATTCTATAATAGAATCTTTTTATATTTCGTGTATAAACTGCAAATGGCTAACAATCAAGCATCAACAGCAAATTGTACTATGGCCGGCCCTTTCCTAATGAGTACTGCCAGAGCAATCAATAGTACATATGACTACCCACCCCAAAACACAGTAGAAACTATCTTTAATTACATAGAAAAATAAAGGACCTAAAGAAAGTACTATCTACGCAGGCTACTACTTTACACTAGTATTTCTCACAAGTTGCGCACCGCAAATAGTAATACAAAAGGTGCCAACTAGACAGCATACATTTTCTGACCTAACTAGGTTCCAGACGAAAGTGCTAGATGACCTGCTTGTAACGATACAGAAATAACACGTGAACCTGCCGTTTAGGGCGTAAAGAAATGGGTTGACTGTCGCCAAAGATATATGTGATAGTAAAAGAGAGACAGGATGCATGGACGTGATCACCTTTAGACAAATCAAAATGGGTCGCCCTATTCAAAAACTCAAAGCAGAGGAATTATGCTGTGATGCCCGTGTGAATCTTTTGAAAGCCTCATTGAAATGAAACCATTTCAAACTTACCTCTCCGAATACAAAATCACTGTGTTAGAGAATGTCGGGGGAGGCAACTCCAATATGAGGGGCCTATCCCTCCCGAGCATTCCTTTAACGGCTATCTGGATTTGTATTTTCACGACGATAAGCAAAACTATTTTGATGTCATAATATCCTTGACAGCCGCATTTAAGTGCTTGTACTTTTGTCATGAGTACCATTCCATTTTATCATAAGAATGTGCACAAATGTGAATCTTCACGGCAAACCGCCCGCTTTAGCGTAACATTTTTTGCACGAAGGTCGATCTGTGACCTGTAAAGACGGTGGGCGTTGGTTCATAAACCAGACTTGTTTTGATAACCATAAATGTCCCAGTTTTTGCAGAGGTCACATGTCGATCTGTGATGTCAAAAAGGTTTGTGAGGTTTGTGGGCAATGTTTAAGTTTGGAAATTTAAGAGGGGCCCATTAGGCGCTTTTTGGAAGTATAAATATCTGGCTCGATATTTATTAAGTAATGATTTGTTCTAATTGTCGACGTTTAAGGTGGGGTGCTAGTGAGCGTGAGTTTAGGGCAGTATTTTCGAAGTTTTTATAGCATAAACATTTTTTGGAAAAAATAGACTATTTCTTCTATAGAAACATAGAGTTTAGTTTACCGCACATGCTAATCTCAACAGTTTTTTAATATCTGTCAAGGGTGTCCTGGAATTTAGTGACAACTTTTTCTCTGCATTTAAAAAGTTTGTCACCAAATGCCGCTATGCTCATGAGAGATATTCAAGAACTCTTGCGATTAGCATGTGCGGAAAACTAAACTCTATGTTTCTATAGAAGAAATATTTGATCTATTTTTACCAAAAAATGTTTATGCTATAAAAACTGCAAAATTAATGCACTAAACTGCCGCTCACTAGCACCCCACCTTAAAGTTGTTTTGTCAATATTCATTGTTGTGAAACTGATATAGTGTAGTTTGGTAGAGTTGTTTCTTTCAAACTGACCCAGTTGACTAAAGGATATGTTTCATGTTTGGAAACATTGTCATAATCAAACTCCTCTTGATTAATAATATGTTATTATGTATTTGATTTTCAACACACCTCCGGTGGACTTATGAGGCCATGTGAATTATTGTTTCAATTGTTGTTATTTAATTGTTGCTAATGTCTACTTTTTTTTATATTTTATGTAGCTTCCACCCGCTTTCCTTTTAGTCTAGTGTGGCCGTAGCTAAGAGGTAGTAGAGTGGGTGGTAACACACGTCTCATAACATGATACAACTTCAAAGCATAGCCTTAGCCGTTTGCAGCCATTACTGTATCATGTACCTTCTCTATCACGCCAAGAACATTCCATTGAAAACTTTCCTAACCCTTTTCTCGCCCACCAATCCTACAGGCATCAATGCTAAAGTGTTGAGATATTACAGCACATTTTTCAAGACGGTAGGGTCCTCCCGCCCCTCAAGGGGCTGCGTCCAATCAGCGTGCGCCTTGTCTTCCCTTATAAAAGGGGCATCCTGACGGCGTGCCGGCCATAATCACGACAGTCGTTGAAGCGATCAAACATCATGGAAGGTCAAGACGTTTGTACCCGCAAAGCAAAGCTGCTGAAGCCGCTCGCCATCACCATTATTTTCAACACTTTGTTTCCGCAGGAAGAAGTCGACGCTAAGCGAGTCATCGTCGGCATGAGTGTCAAGAACAACTTTAACCCTTATGTCCAGCTAGAAAAATGCTGAGAGAATTGTGTGGTTTTTTAACCATACAGAGTGGCAAGAACTGGGCAAATACAAGTCGGTCATATCAAAGTTTTTCAGCAACACGCAACCTCCTCAGAAGATTAGTCTGACTAAACATGAAATCTCTCTGAGACGCATGTACAGTGACTGTATGGTCGTCATCAGCGAGAAACAAGATGCTAGACCCAAACGTGTCGCCTATCTAGCACCTATCTGGGCGCGTCTTTGTGAGGTGTGGGACCTAATCGACGTCAACGACCGACGCGATATGTGGTAAACACACGTCGCACGATATTGCAACGATTTTATCGACACTCGTCGTGAATGTATGCGACACGCTAACAGAATCAGCGGATGTCATCGATCTCAAACAGCCAACGGTGGAAACGCACATCAGAAACCTGGATCTTATCAGTGCTACCTACTATACACGTCAAGTCGTCGGTTTGGACTATTATAATGTTGGATTGTGAACTAAAAACAATTCTACTAACACATCTAAGAGACACTGTATAAAGTGTATAAACGAATATATGCGTCATTCCTGTAAAAATGTATAGTATATATTATGTATGTCTGTGAAATCTTTAATGTATAATATAAATATATGTTTGTAATATTGTGTTTTATTCACGCAAAGCATGTTTGTCCCTTAACTTATCCCAACACGTAGGGTAACCAAACAGTCTCGACTTGTCGAGCCGCCAAACTGACACCAAGCATGAACAGGATCAATGACCTCTTGTACTAGCTCACAGTTCAATGTCACGATCTATTCCTGTCTCGACTTGTCTTGTCAAACTGCCGACAGGTATGATTCATCAGGGTTGCGACAGCTCAATGACGTCATCGGTAAAACCAATTGTCACATAGAAGGGGGAGAGTGGAGAGGTCTACCAATGTTAATGACCTCATATACTAAGCTCACAGTTTCAAGGTCACGATCTATTCCTGTCTCAACATGTCTTGTCGAGCCGCCAAACTGGTACCAGGTATGAGTTATCAGGGTTGCGACAGAGCAATGACGTCATCTGGAAAACCCATTGCCACATAGAGAGGGGAGGGTTGCCAAGGTCACGATCTATTCCTGTCTTTACTTGTCTTGTCGAGCCGCCAAACTGGCGCCAGATATGAGTCATCAGGAAAAACCCATTATAGGGGGAGTGTTGCGACATCACACAGATCGCGGCGATTTGTCTTGTCGAGCCACCAAACTGACGACAGGTATAAGTCATTCTGGAAAACCCATTGCCGCATAGAAGACCAACGGAAATAAACCTTTGCGACATTGAAGGAGCAACAGAGGACAACAGGTCGTTAACCCCATGTAGTCTTGGAAATAACCAGAGGGGTGGGGGGGTTAAACTTGGAGGGGAAAGCAGAGTACTCAGCCAGTGCTATAAATAACAGCCAATCATAGAGTCAGTGCTATAAATAGCAGCCAATCACAGCGCTATTTAAGACGCTGATCCATCTACTCAGGGGCTCCGGGGTTCAATCTTAGGTCGCGGCACCAATTTATCTGATTGCCAAACCCTTCTTTCACCTCTGATAAGACGAGTATTAATCAACACTTGTGAATGTGTAGAATGCGAGGTCTCCGCCATGGTTCGGATCCCACGTTAAACTGTAGATTCTCCATTACATCTCACAATAACCCTACCATTACACATTAGCGTAAGTTCATAAAACCCGAACGGTAGTAAGACGTGGTGCTAATAATAATAATAATAATAATAATAGTTCTAAGTAGTGGGGAAAGGGAGAGGGTGTGTTTGAAAAAGCCCGCCCATCCATAAAATGTTTGCACCAAAAATCAACTCAATTTCGGTTATTCGTATTGTTTATATGAATTTTTCATTTTATCCACACCGATAAGCACACAGACAAGTGCGCCAGTCTCATTTAGTCTAGTTTAGACCACTAACAAGGAGGTCAAGATTTGAATCCCAGTCGGGCGTACTGGAGGTAAAGATTAACATTTTCCGGTAAATTTTGAGTAGGAAAATTTTCTGCAGTGGCAGCTTGTGACGGAGGTGTTAAATTGTAAAAATAATGTCAGTCCCGAGTGAATCAACCCGTATTATTTGTGTTTGTCTATAATAGGAATAGCATCTGACATATAAACGTTATTAAAACTACTATTATGTATTCATATGTCATGTGATCTGAAGCTGTGACTTTTGAGAGATATTATCAATAACTATAAAATAATACTAATAATATACTAGAGAATTTCATTCTTTACCACAAAAATATGTTTGTATTTTCAAACTTTATGAAGCAGCAAGCGGAAAGAGCAGCTTAGATAAAAGGATAGTTGTTAGAAATAAAGTCGGCAGCTTATGTAGGTTGAATACCTGGATTCCCCCATCCTCTCTTTCAACACACCAACTTTAACAAAGCACTGTTTTGTAACTATGAATATTTTGAAACCATTTAAAAAATTGGAACCGTACCGCATTACTAGTTTGCACAGTGTTGAGTGTAGTGAAAGGTTGTGTGTTGTGTCGGTATGTGGTTTTGGAGAAACGATTCAGTATTATAATATTAGTGGTTGTTACTAATGTAATAAATATTAGTGTTAGTTAATAATTATATAAAAATGTCAAGCCTTAAAACGTAAATATACGCTTGACACCTGGCTTATAAAAGAATCACCAAAAGAGGCGAGAAGTTTTTTTTATTAGTTTAACTCCCCCAAATTTTACTATCAGTTCGTTTATTGTTACTTGTACTAATAGCGCTATTGTTCTATAAGTCTGAATGTTTTACCTGTGAGGGTTAATGAATCGTGATGTCAGTATAGGCCAGGGACGACAAATCTATGGCACGCATGCCACCTAGTGGCACGCGAACATGCTTTGGGTGGTACACCGACATGAAAAGAATTAAACATTGTATAAAACTTTTCCCAACGTGGTATAATTTTTGAAGTAAATACAATTTCGACTGTAATGTCATGTCACACAGTACTTTTTGAAGTCAACGGTTAGAAATCGTCTTGGCTCTTACTTAAGTGCATTTTTTGTGCTAGTGAAGACAACACGGTTTGAACTGAACATATAATATATGACTATCAAAATGCAATATGTCAAACTAATATTAGACTGGGATGCTGATGACGAGGAGATCAGGGTTTGAATTCCGGATTGGTCTACTGAGGGTGTTTTTTTCTTAAAGGGCTTCCCTAATCTCCTTTCAAGCAAATGAGGGTATATTATTTATAAAATGTTTTCTTCCTCATTCCTACCACATTAGAGAAATTATCAAATGTACGTATAGCATAAACAATGTAAGACGTAGAGATTAAAAAAGTTTAGTTTCTAAAGACTCATTAAAAACATAAAAGGTGACACAATAGACTAGTCCAAAATTCAGCAAGTGCTCTGAGTGGCACACTGATCAGAAAGGTTTAGCCAATCTGTGGTATAGGAATACAAAAATTAATTATGAGTGATATTTTTGGAAAGAGGAGATGAATTGACCCCCAAAGGAAGCACCCACCAACTGTATGGTTCCGACTATATATTAAATTATCTTCTATCTATTGAGTTGATATGACCCGCAATTTGATAGTGAACATGTCATTTGGCTTGCTTATGAAACAAATTAAGCGACTCAGCTTTAGTGCGTAAATTGTTCGACTATAGGATTTTTATTAATCTGTATTTGCTTATATAGTAGCATATGTGGCGAAAGCTTTATATTTTACAAGTAGGTACAGGAAGATTACATTTCTGAAAAAGTAGATGATATTTCTAAAACATCATTTACTACTTTCCTATTCCTATTAGGCTCTTAATTTAGTATTTTACATTCAAACTCACAAATCTTTAATTAAGAATAATATTTAATATTTTAGAATCTAGCATACACCCCTGCATCCTTCTCACTCCTGACACAACCAGTAAACCACCAATTCCGACACCACCAACACTGCATTATGTTAGCGTCTATATATTTGTGTATATGGCGAAACACGAAATTTGATATGAGTTTTCTTTTTATGAATCTTAAGAGATATATGTCGGACGAATTTTCGATATTCCTAAGGGGTGAAAACGGGGTTGGTAGGTTTCTTAAAGGGTACGCGTATTTCCGAAACTGGCTGAGTTAGAAATATGAAATTTGACATGAGTGTTCTTTTGTCAAAATCAAAGAGATAAGCATTCGAGGATATTTTAGATTTTTTCGTAATTCAACCTCTAAGGGGGTGAAGTATGAAGGGGGTGGTTTTTCCGTATATTCTAAACCGCTTGAGCTGGAAAGATGAATTTTGGAAGGGAGGTTCTTTTAATGTAAAGGTAAAGAGTTATCTTTTTTTTAAATTCAATACTTAAGGGGGTGAAGCAGGGAGGGGGTGGTTTTTTCGTATCTTCCAAACCACTTGAGCTGGAAAGATGAAACGTATTATAAAATAATCCCGTGCGAATAACGAGTTACTTACCTAGTATTTAATAAAGCCATGCTTAACAATTTATTGTTTGTGTGAAAACTAAGGCTATAGTTATTATAGACTTTAATTCTAAGTTTACCAAATACACTATGTAAAAGATACATTTAATGGTAAAGTGGAATTGAATATGCGTGTGTGTTTATATATCACGTTTGTGATTATGTATATTATGTAAAAATTCAATATATATAAATCATAATATATAATCACATTCACACGTATATAGTATAAAGCATTTCAATATTTATATGCACATAGTTCCACTTAAACAGGTAATGTTATTTTTCTCTCAATAGTGAATGTATATAATTTTTTCCCCGTAACAATCAATAATTAAATTATATATATTCTAAATAAAATTATAATATCTAAAAAGTTTCAAACAGAGTTCTAAAATAATTTATGTTGACTTGATAATTTGCTATAAGGGTGGTATTTCCTAAATGGTTTTCCCGTATTCCTCCCCGCACATGCGGGTACACTTCCTATAAAAATCAACCTTCCTCACCCTAAACACCCTAGCGTAACTATTACCTAAGCGTATAACACAAAAGAGTAGTAAGAAGCGTTACTAAAAAAATTGTATCCAAAATAATGTACACTATAAAGTTAACATTCAAGTGAACCCCCCCCTGGAAAAATTTTCTTTCTACACCCTCTCAGGTTTGATCATCAAAATTAAGCTTCCATTCAAATATAACTAAAAACTATCAACTCTACGTGGAAATTGAGCCTGGGAGTTATAGCGCCATTGCTATCACTGAGTTGTACAGGATTCGTCACGTACTCTAGAGCTGTCAGAAAAAAGCCACCGCTGACTTGGAGTCAGCGTTTATTTGGTCCCTTTAAGATTCGGATGGACATCTCAAGGTTTTGCAAATCTCTCTTTCAAGTAGTTCAATGTATTATCCCCTCACCAGAGGTGCGCTGCTGTAGTTATGACAGTCACTCACACCGACCCCTCTCTCCCCCTTTATTTTAGCCCCTTTTCAGAGTGTCATTACATTCCACAGACAGACCCCCCTCACTCCCCAAACCTTTCAACTTTCTTGCTTGCTACTCAACAAAAGACAAGCTATCTACAGTAGCCCCATGGCTTCTTTGGTGCTGACTGACAGTTCACAGATGATTTCTGACAGTCAACATTTAGGTATATACCTAAATTTTGAATGTAGAAGTGACAACTGCTAAAGACATGTTTTTTGCAGATCATATGGTTCGGCGTAGGGATACATAATTTGGTCTGGTAGCTTTTCAAAGCCGTCAGAAGTCAGCTGTGAGCTGTCAGTTAGCACCACAGAAGCTAAAACTGAGGTATACGTTATTCTCTCCAAGGAGTGATGCCGAGTTTTGAGCCGAAATCTCGGGGTCTATAGAATGACGTCCAAAGTCAAAGGACAAGGGCTCGAATCCCTGTCAAAGTATGATGTTTCTGAGCTACCTTAGGAGATCATCATTGACAATAAATTGTGACAATTTTATTTAGTTTATCTATTACTGTAGAAATATATAAATATATATTTTCTTCCCTATACTTAAAAAAAAATAGCCATTTCTTTTTGTTTTTTTCAGTGACATAGTTTTTACGGTCACAACTTACGCTAATTATTTAAATACATGGTATAAGGAGGTTAGAATTAAAATAAGTGCACCACAATTTGTTTATACAGAAGATAAAAAACAAAGTGAAAACCACACTTTGTTCTAGGTGATAGCCTGATTAAAAAAATTGGAAATATTTTTTAAAATATTAATGAGTTAGAAAAAGGTGGCCAAAGTTTGTGAAAAATTGCCATTTTTAAAATTTTATTTCAATTAAATATAATTTACGTACTGTACGCCTACTTCACTTTACAAATAGGCCCTACTGTTAACTTTTTTCGAACACCATACTAACAAGAACATTGTATCTATGATATAAAAAAATCTGAACTAAATAAAACTCGCTAAACCATGTTTTGATTGTTTTCATTTAAAATAATTAATTTATTATTATAATATGATTATAATCCATCTAAAAAAAGTATTTTCTTTTTTATTGCTACGTTCAGAACACATGTTATTAACAGCTTAATCTGATTGGGTAGAGATGAGGAAGGTAGCTAAGAGGAAGTGAACCCCCATTTGCATGGAGTAAAGATGGAAAAACCAGAGTGATAAACACTTGTGGAAAACCGTTAACGGTATATATATATACACATTTAACGGGAAAACCATCTTCTTTTCATGCAGATGAGATTCGAACCTTGACCTCCCCATCAATGGCGATCAAACCAACGCCAAGCAACGGCTGGGGGTAACTAAAATTTGTAAACTAATATTTACTTTGTCTCGACACCTCGGAGTGAAAATATTGCTATCGTCAAAAATTCTAAACCGAGATTTTGAAAAATGTTGACGTTTTATAGCCCCCTAAACATAAAAAAAAGTTGTTTACGCAATGCCGTTTGACTGTACCTTAGTTTGGGCTAGAACCGAAACCATTTTACCGTTTGGGCTAAAACTTTGTATCTGGAGTTTACATAAACCCACCCCTCCCCCGAGGGGTTTTTGGAATTAGATATCTAACCCTAAATGAAAGGCTAGTTTATTGAAAGGCAAAAAAAGAATAAATCTATCTTATCGAAATTCGCTCTAATGATTTTGATTAAATTTGATATTTAAACACAGTTTATCATTATAAACAAGATGAACATTTTCATTTTCTCATGAACATGACTTAGAAGGTACTTTACATAGGAGAGATTTTCAAATTTTCATCATTTAATCGGGGTTGTAGTGGAGTGGGAACGCTGGTTAACGCCGTTCTGGCACTGCTTTTCGTGGCAAAATATTCCAAATATTTTTTTAGTAAAGTTCTATACTTCGCAATTCCAAGTTAACTAATTGATTTTACATCAATATTATGTTAAAACTTTTTTATACTATTAATCAATAAATTCTGATGAAATTTACAGTGCTCTATGCGAATTCCTGGAATTTTTGGGGAAGTGCGTTTAGTAAGTGTCTGCCTTAGTAATCATTAAAAGAAGCTCCAAATAGCTTCTAGAGGCACATATACAACGTGTTTCTAAAACATTGCATCAAACTTTGGCAGGATACTCCTTGGGTGAAATTAGAATAATTCTCATAAGCAAC
>CABFWO010006868.1:5894-21362 GCA_902155825.1 Timema genevievae | reverse complement strand
GGTGACCTGGTGGTCTAGGGGTAAGGTGTCAGACTTCTGTGCTGAGTGTCCGGGGTTCAATCCTCGGTCCTGGCACAGATTTATCTGATTGCCAAACCCTTCCTTCACCTCTGACAAGATGTGTATTAATCACAACTTGTGAATGTGAGGAATGCCAGGCCTCCACCTGGTTCGGATTCCACGTTAAACTGTAGGTCCTCCATTTCATCTCACAATCACCCTACCATTACACACGAACGGTTAGTAAGACGCGGTGATATTATTATTATTAATAATAATAATAATTATAATAATAATAATAATAATATTATTATTATTATTAATATTATTATTATTATTATTATTATTAATAATAATAATAATAATACTAACAAGACAGATGTATATTTGGACACAAGCTCAAATCATTAAACCATGTTTAGCGCTAGAATCAACTAGTTTTAGTTTTATTAAAGTGACAGTTGCAAATAACATGACTTGATGTATGAATACCTGAAATTAGATCCATTAACTTTCGTAAGAAAATTGGATAATAGTAATGGTTTATCAATACGCGCTAATTTGGACAGGTGAATAACAACACTATATTTTATTTATATTAAAATATTATTAATGTTGACCACAAAAAAAGTTTTGTTTTTTTACTTAACTGTTCTTTATATAAAAATAGGACTGTAGACGAGCATGACATTTAGTCTACGTTATATATTAAACCAGTGGTTTTCAACCTTTTGTCGTGTTTGACCCCAATTTTTGTCTTTAAGACCATCGCAATCACTTGATAACCTACAAACGTTCATATCCTAGTATTTAGATTATTACTATCTCTGATTTTTTACCAACTATCCAAACTATTCACATTTAAATATACTTGTGAGGTAGGGTGGATTTAGAGGAAATGTAACTTTATTTTCGTAGAGGGAAAAGGGAAAAACCGTTTATGAAAAATCTTCCCCAGCACCATCGGTCAGAACTGGAGCCCTGACCTAGAAACCGAACGAGCGTGACCTTACGTCCACGTGCTTGATTTAATTACCGTATTCTAAATTGCTTGTAATTATTATTCTAAGGCGATCAATATGTCTCACAAAGGAATAAACGAACCCATTGGGTATTTCAAGAGTTATGATAGCACCTTAACTCAATTAAACACAAGACTGCTACAACTTTTATTTAGCACCACGTCTTACTACCCGTTCGGATATTATTCACACTAATGCGTTAGGGATAATTAAGGTGAGATTAGTAAGTGAGAGGAAGTGAACCATTTTGCGTGGAGGGAGAGTGGAATACCATTTAGGGAAAATCACCCTCAGTAAGCCTACATCTAACGATTTCCTCGTCTTCGGCAGTCTTGACTATTGCGAGAGTAGCACCTTAGACCATGTGGCCACCAAAGCGGGTCTTTCTACAGTTCACTTACAACTGTCAGAGTTTGAGTAACAAAAAATACAGTAACTTAACAGTTAATCGTTTTAATCGCCTACATTTGTATTTGAATTTTGAGCTTCACTATAGGTAATCATGATAATCACCGTAAAAAGTAGATATGAGGTTATTACCACAAAAAGCAGTGTGACCCCACCCGAAACATGCCACGACCTCCGTGCTTAAAACCATTGTATTAACCCTTCTGACAGATTATAAATATCTAATATATATATACTTCTCTAACAGAAAATTAAATATATGTTATATTATAGATATAAATTGACCCATTTAACAGAGCAGAGCGAATACTTCCCTCAACATTGCACTGCGTAATTTTAGCTTTACGTTACTTTGAGAAAATGTTAAAAAAATTTTACGTTATTACTATAAATTTTATATATAGCTTTTTTTAACATGTGATCAAAGTGACGCCAAACCAGCTCTGCTATGAAAAAAAACTATTTTTATAAATATCTACAATACATCAAAATAACACCGTATTGTTATGCTTTCAGCCACACAGTGCAGTGTTGCGGGAAGTATATGCTCTGCTCGCCCGAATCTTGGCACATTTCACGTGCCACGGTATGAAAACCGAACCGACAACCAGTGAAAGCAGTGAGGACCCCCCACCACCCCATCACAACGGTCAGAAGGGGAACGTTAATTAAAACAAAGCCGATATATCCACGGCTCACCCATCCTTCCACCTTGCAGCGAGGATGAAAAAGGGTGTGTGTGTGTGTGTGTGTGTGTGTGTGTGTGTGTGTGTAAAGTTGGTGGAGGGAGAGAGGGTATGGGTTGAGGGTAGGAATTCATTTCGAACCCTCCTGCAATAACTAGAGACCACAAGTATGTGTACTCAATCGTTAAACAATCACTCTCAGCAAAGTGAAGAGAGCGTTAATGTATGATTAAATTCACCTGTTTTTGAACTGGTTTTAAAACATGTAAAACAAATATGATTCAAATGGAATGGTAAATTGATTTTCTGAATGTTTAGTCAGCAACAAAATAATTACTTACTGGGGGAAAAAGCATGAGTACATTGAGATATTTTGCACCACAAATGCTACTTTAACCAAAATATAATAATTATTCTGAAAGGAAATGATCTTTAAGCGTGGGTTAAAATAATAATAATAATAATAATACCTAATTGGATTAAAAAAAAGTTAGTAGACGTGGTGTTACAGAAGTTCGTATAGCTTATATATTATCAAAGCTCCGTTAGTGAAAAACAAGTTCTACTCGGACACAAAATTACAAAAGTCAATTATCTTCCTTATCCAAGTCGCAATCAAGCATTAAGTTTAGACGTTTGGGGAATTTTGTACAAATCTACGGTTCAAGACCTTTTTTTAGATATTTTAGTCACTGTTTATGATATCGGCCACCCTGTCTTAGTGGCGTCCGTTCATTAAATGTTAATTATATAAAGATTGCAGCCTCGCTATTGAAAATGAGTAATATGTGATTTGATAATCCTAGAATTACATGCTTTTATTCTTTAAATAAATGGTACGGTGCACCGCACAGACTTTCTTGCTCTTTAATCTTAAAATAAAGAAATTTGTAAAAAAAAGATAGTACAATTTGTGAAACAAATTATTATAGATGTTGCAGAAACACTCAAAGTGCATAACCGTTATAATATACACTGTTACAGAAACATTGGGAAAAGAGGAGCCTCTCTGTCCACCAAAGAGCATAAGAATAAATAACTAGATATTTCTAAGTATTCCACATAAAATGTATATATTTTCTTATAGCTCAGAAACTATTGGTTTTATAAAAATATATTACAGATTTAAAATATGTTTAATTTAAACAGCACTACCACTTTACATTGATAAGTTATTTCGTATATCAAATAGTTGCGGATATGTGATCAATATTGAAAAAAAAAATCTTATTTAAAGTGCCCTTAAAGTCATTTACATGAGAAAGCAAGAATTGCCATTTTGTTTGTAGCTTTAAACAATGCTTGGGTACCAAATTTAATAAAAATCGTTAAAGTGAATTTTGATAAAATCGATTTTATCTCTTTGCCCTTCAGTAAACCCTTAAATTTAGGGTTATTTATCTAAATCCAAAAAGTCCCTTGGAGGTACCCTATGAAAACACTATATACCAAGTTTTAGCTCGAATGGTAAAATGGTTTAGGATCAAGGCCGAGATATATAGACAGGCAAATAAACTTTCAGATGGCTTCGCGAAAACCACTTTTTGTTTTCAGGGGGTCAGGAAACGTGAATATTTGTTGAAACATAAAAGTTTGATTACTTTTGATTATCACAATAATTCTTTCTACGAGGTGTCAAGACAAAGTAAAAAGAACATTTCATTTAACCAAAGAGCATAAATCAAAAAGCATATACTATTACAAAACCATTAAGAAAATAGGAATATCTGTGTCCACTAAAGAGCAGACAATCAATTTAATTTTCAAATACCCGAATAAAAAACTCTCATAAGCTATCGATTATACAAAAATATATTTCAAACAAAAGAGTTTTAAATATTTAATAGCACTAGATATTTACAATGATAAGTTATCTCATATCTCAAATAGTTACGGAGACTTGATCAAAATTGGGAATTTCTGCACAAATATAGTACCCTTAAAATCATTTTCATGGAAAAATAAAAATAACCAATTTGTTTGTAATGTTAAACACTGTCTATATTCAAAATTTTATCAAAATTGTTAGAGTAAATTTTGAGAAAATATGTGTTTTCTCTTTTTCTCTTTCAGCAAACTACCCTTAATTGTAGGGCTAGATATCTAATTCCAAAAAATCCTCGGGGGAATCTTAGGAAAACCCTTGATTACAAGTCTTAGCCCGATCAGTAAAATGGTTTTGGCTCTAGTCGGAGACACAGACAGACAGACGGCAACCAAAAACAACTTTTTTAGTTTTAGGGGTTAATCGAACGTCAACATTTATCAAAATCTCGAGTTGGATTTTTTTTTTCGATCACAATACTTCTCTTTTCGAGGCGTTGAGAGAAAGTAAAAAGTGAAAATTATAATAAGTTCGGTGAAACTCTAGAAATCTGTCAAAAGAAGTTGCTTTTCTGATATAAGGATTATGAAGTTTTTTAAAATTTGAAATTTTTGGCACATCTTATGTGTGTGGCTATTTTTATGAAAAAAAAATATGAAAATTAACTGTTCTGTGTAGATCTCCTGGAATCATTGTCGAAGGGAAAAGTTTAAAGTTTTAAATTCCCTTATAAAAGCACGTGCCTACTCTGATAAAATGTATTCCCTGATTTGTGTATATTTTAACTAATGTAATATAAATATTTTTTCTTTCATAATTTGTAGTGTTCTTGTTTCCATTCGTATTAGAAAGAGATCCCAGTGTGATTGACGACTAGAGCTAGGCTAGAAGGAATTTTCCTATAATTTTGATACTTACTATTTTCCGGGAACATAGTTCTACACTTTATAACCATACCTTATTCTTATAGGTATATTATGTGGATATAAGGTTACAGTTTAACTTTGGAAATAAACATATTTTCGTACTGTTTAGAAGATAAATAATTACTGTCATACTAGGCTTATTTATTTTCCATTGAATAGTTTTACTGTATTCAAGATCAACATCCTGAAATGGATTCCTTAGCCAATACATTAATGGGACGGATGGGGTATTGATTGACCTAGCTGTGAAGTATTAGAACTGCTTTTGGTGGATGCATATCACAGATTATTTTTTTTCACCACGTTTTACTACTTACTACCCGTCCAAGCTATCCACATATTTAAACTTATGAAGTGGGGATGAGAAGTGTATGGATCTCTGAGAACGTTTCCACATTTGCTTGGAAGAAGGGTGGGAAATAATTCGGGAATAAAACTCATCCAACCCAGCTGGCATTCTAGCCCCAACCCCCTCGTAATTTGGCAAACCAGACCAGACGATACTGAAGCCTTATTCCATATGGCAGCCCGTGCGGATATCCTTTGGTGCTCAGATGGAAAGTAAGCGACCGTTTGTTTTAGTTTGGTTTCATTCAATCGTAAAGTTTCTCAAGCTCGTTCCAATGTTTGCGGCGGTCAGTTTAAACCCGTAAGAAGCCATGGTGGTGTCCAAGTCAAGGCCACTTCACTTCATCTTAATACGTAACGAGTATACCGACCGAAGACGTAGGTAGAAGAGCGGGCGTGAGCGGAAACCCAGTGAAAAAGACGCGGAATATATAATAATAGTAAGAAGGGCTGGAGGTTCATTTCCAAGAGAATACGAGCAGGAGAATATGAGGGTACAAGAGGTGGTAGGGGAAGGCGAGGTGAAAGAAGACATGTTCCCCAGGGATGTTAGGGAGGGAGGGAGGAAGAAGGTATCGGTGGAAGGCCGCAACCACCATCACACACAATCCAGGATTGAGGGATATGGGGTATGGGGGTATGCACAGAACTCACATGCAAAGTAAGTCCTAGGATAGAAACTCCACGAGTTTTTTTTTTGCCAACGCCGAAAGGCTCGACTGTGCGAAAGGGTTAACAAATTTTGATTAGTTAGTTTTGATTTGTTTATTTCTTCAGAGGAAAATAAATCAATGTGGTAAGAATAGTAATCAGCCTTCTCATACTAATAAATTACCTATCAATATGATATAAAGTTGTTGTGAACTATCCACATTTAAAAAAAAGAAACAACATACATTTACAAATCTGTTTTGATAATTATGGACATGAAGGATGTTGGATGAACCGTTTATGCTTCACAGGATTTCGCACTACAGATGTTTCAAAAAAGAGGAGGATAAAGTCAAGTGATTGTGAAATATTATTTCTGTAGCGTTAGTTTATGTAACCCTATCAGCTAGTAAATAATGGCTTTTACATATTATTTTTAAGGTGTTCGCAGAACAGGGTTAATATATTACCTTCAAAAAAATACATTATTTATTATCAAAATGTGCCCTAATATTTACAAATGTATTTTATTTAATAAAAACTAAAAAATATTAATATTGTTTTCCTAAAATGGCTTTTTGTTTGCATTGTTTTAAGTAAAGTACCGTTAATGGTTTATGTTTAAGCTTTAATATTATTTGTGTGATTATAAATTTAAATATAAAATATAACTAAATTAAGCTAAGCCTACTATTCACAAGAGCATAGGACTTTTTATGGAGAAAACCAATATATATAATAATGACTTTATTTAATATCCACTAATTTAATCCCTTGTCACTATAACAAAATATAATACAAATTATTGTTAGAGCAACTTATTAAAAATAATTAATCATTTTTATATGTGTTTGTTGCTTTAAGGGCTGTGCACTATTTTTTAAGGTTTTACTTTCATACTAATATGATGAAGTTTCGATTAAAGATATTTATGTATATATATTAATAAACATGTTAAAATCAGTATAAATAATAATAAGCCATAGTAATACACGTTTTAATAGTTAAAGATGGCTACGCTGTTATATTTAGGTTTATTTGACATATTTATGGGCTTCGTAATAACAAGGTGGCTGCAAAGTTTAATCATAACATTCCATGAAATTTCCATGTTTTCCCTCATATAAATTAATTAATCCCATTTTTTCATGTTTTTCCTGTTTGAAGCCACCATGAATAAACTATATAGTACTATCTATAAATAGATAAATTAAATTGTTAAAAATTATTAAAATAATTACTAAAATACGTTTGTTACTATAGTTAAAGTATTCTTGATTTGTATTAACCTTGGTATCCATGTAAGCATTTATGGGTGAAGCGTCAAAGATGAAAATAATAATTACTGAGGAAAAGTGCGATTTTAGCGGGGAAATTTTGAATGAGGGAGAGTAAGAGAGGCCTGGAATCACTTACCCATGTTTCAGCTTCTATTAATGTTGGCTCTTAATAAACATCTATATCCACAATAAGGTGATACACATAATCTAAACTGGATAGTAAATGTATTTATAATAGTATAAAAATATGAGTTATATTGATGACAACAGTCACGTTTTAAATTCACTACTGCCATTTGATGTGGACATTTATATTGAAATTCTATTTTACAAAATGTCAAAAGTAATTCTATGAGTATTCGTGTCATAGAGTATCCACTTGTATGTGAGTGCCTGAAAACCAGTAATATCAGTCTGTAAAATGATTAACTTAAGTTTAAATCGTGTAATCTAAGTAAGCTTTTTAATAGCTTGCTAAACTTAATCAGAATGGAAAAAACCAAGATCTATTATTATTTTATAAAGTTACTTGGCTTCCAAATTCAAATAAAACATAGTTAAGGCAAGGTATCGAGGAACTATATTAAAATACATCCTTACTTGTGGCAGTAAAGTAAGTAGGTTATCAAAATGTTATAGTAAAATCAAAGTTCAATTTTTAAATGGCAACTGTGAGATTTTTTATCTGCAATTTGAAATAGTTTTTTTAAATATTGAAACAGTATCATCCAAGCAAAATAGCTTCAAAAAGAAACACATTAGGGCTATGTTTAAATACAAAATTGTAAATTCTCCTTCTGGTTGTGTTATTATATTTAAAAGTGATGAGTTTCTATTTGTGCCACTTGTACCATTTGACATGCCGAACAATATTTCACTATTCACTCTATGAACCCAATTCCCTAGGGTTTTGGGCACTTCGCAATATGTCAATGAACTAATCAAATATAGTTGGTGGTGGAATGGTGGAACTATTGGACAGGTGTAATTAGTAATGAACTACCTAACAGTTTGATTGTATGTTCTTTGTACGCGACGAAACCAAGAAAATTACTTATAAAATATAATTTTATTAGTAAATTAATAGCGTACAACCCAAATGGGTAGTAAGACGTGGCATTTTAAAAATCATTAATTTTTTTTAGTGTTTATTCCTTATTTTTCAATAACATTGCTTTTGTTGGCTTGTTTTTGACACTATTAAAGCAAGCTCCTACGTCATATTTAAATTGTAATTTAGAAATTAAGGCCAAAAAAAAATATTACCAATAACGGGACGAAAGTTGTGTTCTTTTCATTTCCCAGTTTGTTAGTTGAAATAGATGGGAGTTTCAACTCAACAGGTTTTGATGGTCAAATGATGTAGGACAATGGTTGTATTGGTAATACTTTGCCAAATAATGGTGTGGGGAATGACTGGTTGTACATACCACTTAAACAACAATCATACCAACATACACATGTAGGGATATCGTTATATAAACTTCATTCTGGACTGCATAGAGATCTGATAGGGTGTATAGTAAGAAGTTTTCGCAATAAACGTTTTCCAATCAAAGCATAGTATTACTGTCTCGAAGGTACAGAAAAGTAGTATGCAAAATATGTTTGAATAACAAGTTTATCATATTTTAATTGTCTCCTTCATCAAACATTCAGTGCAGTATTGTTGATATGGACTTGTTAGAATTTCTGTTTTCCATCCCTGGAATCGGTATATTTTTCTTCCCAATTGCCTCTTATAATATTTTATGGCGTTTTTTGTTTATGAATTCATAACAATATATAAATGAGCATGTAAGATATAGTTTCCTTTTATATATGTTAGGTGACGTAAAATCCGTTCACCCTGAAACTTGATTTATTACGCTACGGTCCATTCTTATAAGTTACACCATAGTGGGACCATACCTTTCAAGTTAAACGAGGGATTTATACAATTAATATTTGTCTGATTTTTTTCTTTATTTCTTTGCCAGTAATGGCTATCGAGTATTTAAAACTATCATCACAATTATCTGAGATTTTTAAAACCATGTTGTTGCCATAGCTTTTTCGCGTGTTGTGAATTGCAGAGTTAGAAAACGAATAGTGAATGAACAGCTTCTTTTTAATAAAGAGAGTAATTTTTTTATGCTTAGCTAATTACTTTTTCTAACAAACACCCGAAATTAATTGGTTCTTTGATATATCGATAAAAGTAATATAGGATGGAACATACGTTAAAAATAAAGCAATTTTACTACAAATCTATTTAAAATTCTCGTTAGTGACTTGTTTATAATGTGTACACCAATAATATTAAAAGATTTACTTGACTCATAATGAAGTATGTTCAGTATGTTGACATATTTCAATGAGACATATTTGAATATATTTTGAAATCACGTCGATTTACAAGATTATAAAAATATGTAGAAAACAAAGGTATATCCATACATTCATATAATATATTTAAGATCCGTAAGAACTACTGAAAATACATTTAGGTTTTCGTATTTATGAAACACACGATAACTCACCAAACTGTTTTTTCCCTATATATGCTCAACAAATGTTAATAACAGGAGTGAATGAAAAAGTTTGATGTTGCTGTTGCAGGCAGTTATCCCACTAGATAATCTTTAAATAATATTGAAACTGTTTTAGGAAATAGTTTTATGGCAGGAAGATAAATAATAATATTTCCTGCATATTCATCTAAAAGGAATCCCATACCGGTCGCTATATTCAAATGAAAGGGTCTTGCTCTGCTAGTCTTCAAGGATTTGAGCACTAATCCAGCTATTCTCCAAAATACAAATGTAAAATTAAAAATGTGATAGGAATGCAAGAAATAATTAATTTTATATATACATATCGATGTTTACACGGTCTTTTTCGTCACTCTCGCAACATACTTGATTGATGGTCTTAGGAAGGTCAGGTTTGAATCCTAACAAACTAAACCTCGAAGTCAACCTTGGCGGTCTTGGGGCAAAGTGCATTAGGACCCTATGTTCGTAGGTTCAAACCCAGCTGAGGTCGACGGAACTTCCCTTCAGAGTGGAAGTAAAACCATCGTTCCCATGTCGACTATGACACGATAAAGATACCTGGAAGGTATGTGAGAGTAAATTTCCCAGCGAAATTGGAAGACCTTTTCGCTCTCGCTAATAGAATCTCTCATGCACCGATATAATCAGTTGGCTCAGAAAGTGCACTACACTATACTTCAAATAAATAAATAATAAATATAACTAGAAAGGTTTTTCTCAAATAGTTTTTCCTTTTATCTTCACACGAATTCAGGTACATTTTCTCGATATTCTTCCTTTATCGTCACTACTCGATTAGTGTAAATGTATGGGTAGCCCAGATGGGCAGTAAGACACCGTAAACACAATAAGCTCCATAAGATTGTTGAAAAAACTTGCTTATACCATCCAAACATATCCTTAACACAATTTGCTACATTCTGGAGATTCTTTTTAAACATCTCTTTCATCATGGCCATTTTTATTAACAAAGTAAAGCCAAAGAAGCTAGTTTAGATATAGGAGAGGGGGTTAGGGGGAGGTGACAACTCGGACAGATTGAAATCGCTTATATTTTCAAATGAGCCCGAAATATAAATAGTCTGGTTATTTTGTTACTGCTATTAATCATACTTATTACATTATTTCGTTTAAAATTATTTATTTTTTCATAAAAATGTATTTTCAAGCTTCATTTGAACTGCTTCCGAGAAATGTTAGCGTATGCCTAACATTGCTAGTCCAGACCAGACTATATGTAATTAAATTTTACCAAATATTAAACAACTGCCTTTTTATCATTAATATTGCAGTTATTAAGAAAACTATGGAAACATACTTACTAGCTTCAATTTACCAAAAAATGGATTTTGCCTTTACCCATATATATGTATATATAAGGTTTTGTATGTTAAGCAGCTGTCATATTTTTTTAATCTATAATGGCGGTAGACTATTTTTTCACAATTTCCCTTAATTTTAGTAACGTACGTCGTCAGAACTCATCAATCGATGGGAATTTCCTCATTGAATAAGTTAAAATCTTTACTGTATGACTTTGTAGTTTATGCTCTGTGTTATGTATTTAATAATTTATCTCATTTAATTTAATTTATAAGAGAGAACCAGAAAAATGACAAAAGATTAATCTTACTATATTAACTAACTATCAAGAAAATATGTCGGCCCATTTGGAAGTTGTACATAATTTGAACTTAAAATAAAAATAAAATTTTAAAACAAACCAAGTGTACACTTAAAAATAAGAACATATAGGCCCAAATTATATTTAATAATGTATTAGTTTTTATTATAATCATGTCTTACTACCCGTTTGGGTTATATGCCCATGTGATAACTACACTAATGTGGTATGAAAGTTTGATTTAGAGGAAGTACACTCGCATTTGTGTGGGGGGAGAGTGGAAAACAATTTAGGAAATAACACCATAGTCCACCCAACCGGGATAGAACCCCGATATACCCATATTCGGCAGTATATTCTAACCCTAGAATAGCGTGTTTGACCATGCGGCCACTGAAGTGGGTATTGAATTAATTAAATGGTCTATACAAAGCAAGTGCTAAGTGGCGGGGTGTTTTAAATTAAAAATTATTTTGATTTGTTCGGGTATTTTGAGACGATAGCCACAAACAAACACACTTTCCCAAAAATTACTAAATACACTCCAATGATGTGTAGTAATAGTAATATAATATTAATACAATATTGGTTTTTAACGAGCACTTTTAAATCTCACTAGTACATCAGGATATAATTTAAAATTTAAGTCAATTCTACATCAGAGAGAGAACAAAGACTCCCAGCCTTTAGTTTACGTCAGTGAAAATGGAACCCTAAATGTTACTAATTAATTATTTTTCGGCCATACCGAGAATTGAACCCTGGAACTTTTGCACACTATAAAAACACAATAACAACCAATCTAAAGTTTCGGACAAAATTTTGGTATTTGAAAAATGGCAGGTTCAATAATATCTCATGAAATACAAAGTTGGAAACATTCCTTTGTTCGTACCGCTCTTTGTGTTTGCAGTTTTGATTTTGAACGACCCGAGGGAGTTGGTTGTACCTGCCTCTAATCAAATGTTGTCGTATTGACTGAGTCTCCCCCATATCCACCCAAGGCTGTCTGAACGACTGCGCGAGACCTATTGAAAGGACGCCAGCCGCTAGATTACCATTCGATGGAAACGCGCCGTGCGGGTCTAGCCATAGGGGAAGACCACTAGGGCAAACCCCCGCCCCCTACACCACCCTTACCCTCATTTTCTTCCACAAAAATGGAGCTAGAATGGGATAGTAGAGGGTGTATTAAGAAATGCAATGTTTGAAGATTTGAAGTCTTAATTTTTTTGTTTAATACCATGAAACAATTATTGCGTATGAAAGATTACTTTCTTAGAAATAATTTTGATTGGCAAACTTTATTCAAATACTATTAAATTTCATTCCATAGTTTTAACAGTAAATAATTTATAAAACACATTTATAAGAATGTTAATTTACCTAATTATATTATGAAAATATCAAATTTTTTGGTATATTTGAATTTTAAAAATATCAAACCAAAGATTGTAGTTAACCGTGCAATGAATACTATATTAAAGTGGATACAACGGATTATTTTAATATATTATGATTCAGTGATTCATCGGCAATTAATAAAGGTAGTCTCCCATTGACTTACTACACCATGGCTCTGTGCTACACAAAAATAGAATTATCCTAGATAAACTTTACTATCTTTCACAGTAAATGAAGTCTACTTTAAATATTAAAAGCTATAATCTATAAAATAAATTGTTTATAAGAAATACAACCAAACGTTAGTTTACTCATATTAGAGAACTAAAATTGTATGTTGAGCTTTGTACCCTGCTTGTACAAAAAATGTATTTGGTAATAAAATAACAAATATCTCTAAGTAGAAAAATACATTAGGCTACAAATTCATGTGTTATAATTTTCAAAACTGGTACTATCAGGAAAGGTATAGCTTTAAACTTAAGAGTAATGTGGTTAGTTGTGTAAAAAAGGCTACGGATCTGATAAAAAAAAATCTCACGCAAATGTATTTTTTAATGTCTCATAATTTTATTTGAAAGTTTAAGCTTTGCACAATTTTATAATCAAATATGTATTTGGTCAAAATGATTATTTATGATGAATTAAAAATGTAGCTTTCTATATTTATCGACAACATTTATTTCACCATGTGGATATTAGATAGATTTTAATGCAGTACATTTTAATTAGGGATTATATTTTATAGTAAATAAAGTATTGTTTGTAATATGTGGTGGAATATAAAAGCAGATTAACTTAACAAATTATTTATGTTATAACTAAAATGGTAAACAAGTGTATACAACCAAAGAAATTTGAAATAAATTACCCAGCACATTTAAGTAGTTGTATTGATTACTATCATAATATACAAATAATAAAACACTTAAAAAATTGAAAAAATAATAAATGAACACGGGAATCGAACACAAGATCAACGTCATTTTTTACTCTTATTTAATTAAAATATTATCTTGTCACACGGTTATACACGCACCAAAGTTAATTTACGCTTATCCCGAAAGCTTTTTCATAATTAATATGTTTGTTAAAGATATAAAACAAAGACAAGTGTTGGTTATATTAAATAAAGTAAAGTGTTCATTATTTAATAATTTACATCATTAAGTTGAATCAAACACTTTCAATATGAAGAGGGCTATTGTGGTGTAACCTTCTTTAAAAAAAATTGCTATTTATAATAATGATTTAAATTCAATCCCATAAAACGAACATGGATAAAAAGATTAAAGTTAAAGTTTCTGGCTCATCAGGAACTAAAGTTAACGCTAATGCCAGGAAAGAAGGAGGAATAATTAATGCAAATACAGACAATTGAGAAGTACGAGAGGATCTGTAAAAGCCTTAATTATAGATAATTCATGAATTATATATATATATATATATATATATATTAATAGAGAGGATTACGTTGAAAGGAGTAACATTTAAAGTTGATTTTATGATAAATAAAGTGAATCTTTTTTAAATGAAATATTTGAAAGGAAAAAGTTAATCCACCGCTCAAAGAGTAAATTTGTGTATTGTATTATTGTTTATTTAGGAGTAACTTCATTATATTTAATGTAAAATAAATTTTAAATGTGAATCCTTCTAGCTTATTTTCATTTGTTAATTGCTTTTGAAATAAATGTTTTCCAAAATGACTTATAATTAGTTGGTTTGCCAAATTAAGAGCCGGTCTCACTATTTCTATAACACCTAGCTTAGGTAGATATTACAGCTTGGACAACACGTCACATCTTAGTAGGGTTATCTATATTCAGAGATCAGTGGAATGGATACCGGTAAAACTTTTTTTTATAATATTAACAGATAATTAAAAATATATGATTTGTAAATACAAAAAAACCCTGCTAAAATGATCTCAATTTCTCTGTTGTTAAATGAAAGGTGTACAGTAGACCCATTGCTTCTTTGGTGCTGACTGACAGTTCACAGCTGACTTCTGACAGTCAACGTTTAGGTATATACCTAAATTTTGACTGTCATAAATGACAGCTGTTAAGCACATGTTTTTTGCAGATCATATGGTTCGGCGTAGGGATACATAATTTGGTCTGGTATCTTTTCAAAGCCGTCATCTGTCAGCTGTCAGCTGTCAGCCAGCACCAAAGAAGCCATGGGGCTACTGTAGGTAGCCACAATCAGGCACTTTTATGGTGTGATTTTTGTTTTAATTACTCGGTTAGTAGGCCGTAAGATGGGCTTATGCAGCTGCTCAACCCATGCTCTTTTCCATCGACTTAAAAGGTGGATCAAACCAGCCATTCTTTTAATGTTCAAGAATTTCCTGGAAATTGACATTCAATGACAAGAAATTATATAGTTCCCGCACGATGATACACCTGCAAACGCGAGGGTCTGTTGATGGGGCTGTTCCAGGCCACATCAGACGTCGTGATTTCAAACTTTCTGTTTGTGTTGGTTTTTTGCATATGGATCTATTTTGAACCTTTGTATGTATCACAGAGGTTCGAGACCGATAAAATATTAAAGCAAAAGTCAAGTTAAATAATTCAATACTTTAATCATTCTCATTTATTAACAAACCACTCGAGGTGTAATTGGATGAATAAAATATTCAATGCCCGCTTCGGTGGCCGCATGGTCTGAAGCATCCGTCTTGCAATATACTAGACTGCAGATGACGGGGAGATCGGGTGAGATTTGGGTGTACAGAGGGGGGGGGGG
>CABFWO010006867.1:5934-30535 GCA_902155825.1 Timema genevievae | reverse complement strand
TCACAGATCATACTCGAGAATGAAGATGTTTGGCTCGAGTTGTTACGTTAAGTTACATGAATCGTGATCACACATACGTTAAGTTACGTTAAGTTAACGCTAAGTTGATCGTGATCCCGGCATAAGACAGGAAAGGCTGAATTATAAAGGAATGAAAGTAGGTCCCAAACTCATTAGCAATTAATAAAGGATCCGCTATAATCTTGCCATTAATTTTTATATTAGACGGGAAAACTTTACTCACGCGATTATTTTTAACAAATTTCCAAAATTCTTTAGGTTTGCATTTAATACTATTTTCTATTGAGTTCATCCAATTGGCTCTGTCTATAATCAAAGTAGTTTTAACTAATTTACGAAAGTGAGAAAAATGTGAATAGAATACACTATTATTAATTTGTTAGTTTAAACTTTTTGAAAAAATAGTTTTTTTTTTCCTAATATATTATTCAAGAGTAGAAGAAAACAAATTCGGATATTCGGATGAATTAAGAATAGTAATTTGAGGAATATGCGTTTTGATTTTCCTTTGGACTAAATTGGTAAAATTATCTACAGCCAAATTAACATCCGTAGTAGAATAAACACAAGACCAATCAGCCGTGGCCAGGTCATTGTAAAGATTAAGGTAATCACCACGTGCATAGTCAATATAATGTATTAGGGGTGTCATTAATTTTAGTAGCAATAGGTGAGATCAATAAGGGCAGATGAGCTAAATCAATATTCACTAGTGAATGAGAGCTTTGAGTTACGAAGGGGTGGTGAAAATTAACAAAAACATGGTCAAGGAGGTTGGTGTCATTATCAGATTCATTAAGTTGTTCTAATCCTAATATATTAGTCGAAGTTGAGTAGCTTTTAATTTAATGTAGAAATGCTTTATAATAATAATATTAATAATAATAATAATACAAGATACACTGTTTGAGTGTTTTCCAACATTGTCGACAGCTAACAACATGGGAGGGCCAGACCAGTCATCCAATATTGTGAGGCCCATCGTTTGTAAAATAACTTGGAAACGTGTAGAATACACGCGCGTGAAGTTCCTAAAACCTCTGAGCTTCAGTCCTGTCATAAGCTTATCTGCAAAGCTCGAACCATTTTGAAGCACCGTACGGACCCCACCACCGTTTTCTTCTTATCTTCTTGAACAGTCCATAATTACGTACAAAGCACAAGACACAGCAGCATCCTTCTCGTCGGACATTTTGTACTCATTGAATTCCGGAGGGGAAATAATGTTTCATATTTGAAATCAGGACGCGAAACAATGTTTAACTGTTTGCAAACATTCCATTTTACAATGTTTGCAAACTTAACACGTGTATGGCTATAATATGTAAAAAGTGATTCAATGATTTCAAATCATTACAGTTCACGAGTTGTAAGGGGTCAGACTTGCTATTTTATGGTTTTATCGTGCCATTGAAAAGGTAAAGTAGTTAATGTATGGGGCTAAAATTTAGTATTACCAGACATTCATATGAGGTGTACAGTGACATATTAATAATATATTAAATAAAAATATTTTTTAATTTATAAGCGATTAAATAATGGTAAAATTACATCATTTTTAATCTTATATAAGTACTTTTCTTCTTATACCCCAATATTTTGGTTTTATATAATTTTCTAGTACACAACGTCGATGTTTCAAATTTGTTTGGTTTATTAGTCTAACTCTACTCGTTAATTTTATGACTGACACAGAAATGATGATTGCAAATATAAATTTGAACTGTCTATTTCATGAAATTTGTTGTTTTGACTGTACCAAACAGACTAGCAGGCAGAGGCAGGGTCGGATTATCACCTGTCAAGGGCTGGGTTGTGACCTGCTAGGTACTTGGGATATTTGCAAAGTCACATAAGTTGAGTTTCTTTTGCTTGTTTTTTCTTCTCATAGTCATTTGGAGCTCGAGACATATTTTACTGTATTAGTTTTGGGCTTAAACTCAAGAATGTCAAAGGGACTCGTCTGTTGGTACATTAAAACACGTCTTGATTTTCTACTTATTGTTTTTACCTAAGTATTATAGTTTACTTCAATGTATGAATATATGAGTTTCACTTGTCTTACTGGTTGTAAATTGAATATTAAAAAGTATATAAACAACGCAACAATGCTTAAAAAATATATCTTATGTCATATGAGTACTAGAGTTTTCCTAAAATAGGACTTTTCTAAATATTATATTAATTTTGCGTGTTTATTTAACATGTCTAGGCTCAACGCTAAAAGGCAACGCATCAAAACCAAGAAAAGGAACCAAATGTGCAAATCGTGCAAAAATCAGTATAAAATTAAAAATATGAAAGAGTTGATTTATGATGTATCTAGGTAAGTAATAAACCCAAAACAAACGGATGTAAGCGGAGTGTATTATTTATTATTTACTAAATAAGTAGTAACTCCATACTTGTTAAGAGTTGATATAAAACTAAATAATTCATTAAACTTCAGCATATAGAGTTTAAGTTTGAATCACCATCTGAAAATAATTATAATGAGATTTCAAGTGAGAAGGTTACCAGTAGCTCGGTACACACACTTGTTGGATAACATGGCCAATCTACAAGTGATTCCGAATCTGCTGATGTTGGCTATTCCAGGGGCTATTCTACTAGTGGTTCATAATCTGCTGATGTTGGATGTTCCGGGGGCTAGTCTACTAGTGGTTCATAATCTGCTGATGTTGGATGTTCCGGGGGCTAGTCTACTAGTGGTTCATTTTTTGCTAATTTTGGATGCTCTGGGCTAGTCTACTAGTGGTTTATTTTTTGCTAATTTTGGATGCTCTGGGGCTAGTCTACTAGTGGTTCATAATCTGCTAATGTTGGATGTTCCGGGGGCTAGTCTACTAGTGGTTCATTTTTTGCTAATTTTGGATGCTCTGGGGCTATTTTAATAGTGAATCATAATTTGTTAATGTTGGATGTTCCAGGTAGTGATGGGCAGAATTGGATGAATAGAATCGATTCATTCGATTATTCTGAATAATCGATTCATTCAATTATTTCAAAATCATTCAAATAAAAAAATCATTCGAATGAAAACAGTAGCTGACTTGACGCGAGCTGACCGATTCATTCTCTTACCACTCCCTTGCCAGAAGTGCTGAGAAAAATCGACTTTATGATTATGAATGTTTCCAGGCTATCTCTATATAGGTCTTCATTTCTATTAGGTGCATTTTCAATAAATAGTCCCCATTGCTACACAATAATCGACCTTACGCTTTCGAATGATTCTAAGGCTAATACAAAGTTTAAGTGGTTGTATAGTTTACAATAGAAAATCAGCCAAAAATAATTCGAATTGAAAATTACAAAATGATTCGATTATTTTGCTACATTACTACGTAGATTGTTCTTTTTCATTTCCTTTAAATTTTACCTTCCTAATCAACTAAACGCAAATTGCACGAACGGTTTTGAGAGATACTTTTTTTAACGTTGACTTAAATTTATTAAATAGATAAGTATATACTTTTTATGTATTTCATAAAACATTGCCCGGCCATAATATTCAGATTGTATTATAATTTTATTCATTGAAATACTTGTACATTCTTATAACTCAAAATATCTTTATCAGCAAACTTAAGTTGTCGTTTGTCGAGTAGTAATTGTGTTTGATTCTAAGTGGAGTTTTCAGGAGGCATAATATAATTGATTCAGATATTCAAATCGAAAGTATTTTATCACTTACCCGATATATAAATAGGATTGTAAGCTTATTTTTTTTTATGTTTAGGAAATATTAAAGTGTCAATTATTTCGACTCTTTTAAACACAAGGGGAAAAGTATACTCTTTATTTTATTATTAATCGTATGCGAAAATATTTATATTAATTACGACGTACTTATGTGACTAATGCGTTCACTGTATAGTATTTTGTTCTGGCTGTACTTTGGTCTTTGACAAGGAACTAAATACAGTAATAGAAAAGTGTTGATAAGCTGCATACGTAAAGGAATGCGTGTTGGGAGATTCGACAGCAGGGTGAAGAGAATAGTAGCACAAAGCAAAACGAGCCATTAGTAACTACTTTTAGTTAGAAGTAGCTAACATCCGATTATTACCGACTCTTTACTACTTCTCAAAATCATTCGAATGATTCTTTCGATTATTTTTCAAAGAATCGAATGATTATTCGATTCTTAAAATCATTCGATTATGCCCATCACTAGGGTGTAGTGTAAACATCGTACAAGGCCGGATTGGTACGGGTACCGGTGTATGTTCGGCCGGTCAGAGAACATTGTTACCAGAGCCGGAGGGACAGCGAGAGCTAAACTGCGCAAGCGCAGCTCCGTCCGTGTATTTTGATGGGACGACCGTTATGACGTCATCCGAGTGACATATGTGCTTCTTTAACCTGTTGAGAACTTTTTATTGTGTGATTCAAGGTCACTCCACCTGTGGGTACATTCAGACCAGAAGGAGAGAGAATTGAACTCGAGGGAGGGGAGGAGTCGAACTGGACCAGAAGCTGGAGCCAAGGTCTATCCCTCGTGATCCACGTTTACTATCAGTTCAGGGTATCCACATATTTACACACATGAACGTAGTGGATGAGAGAGATTAGATTTTTCATTCCAGAGGAAGTGTGTCCGCATTTGCCTGGAGGTGAAGTTATTAACCGTTGAGTAAAATTCACCCTAGGTCACAAACAAGGTAAAAACCAGACACCCACCCTTATGGACGTCCGTGAAGTTGGACCCAACACTTTTAAAAATTCAAGTTTTTATGATCGCAATCGTTTGTTCCGGATTGTTCCGCAAAAATTTACGTACATCAAGTTGCCCCGTCACTTTCTCCAAATAAACTGAAATTCATACAGTCCTTTGTGCCACGTTTGTGCTCATATGTGCCCGAAGCTCAGCATCTGTGCTATTAAATTGCTCAAATTATAACGATTTTAATGTGGCGGGCCAGCTTGATGTTCAAGTTGGCCCGCCACATTTTCGAAATAGAAATTTTCTCATGCTCATGAGATATTTAAACTAGGAGTGCGGATTGGCGGCTTTTTGTCAACCTAATTCTCCACATACACACATACAACTTTTAAAAATCTATATATTTTTTTTTGCAATCATAATTCGTTCTTGGTTCATTTTAGATTCTTTTTTTTGGCAAAGATTTTCATTTATTCCTTTTGTACAGCCTCAAAATTATTTTTTTAGTAGTAGCTCTTTCACATTCTTTCAAAACTTGAACATTTTTTGTTTAAAGTTTATTGTAGATAGTTTTATTATTATTATTATTATATTATCATCACCGCGTCTTACTACCCGTCCGGGTTATACGCACTTACGCTAGTGTGTAATGTTAGGGTGATTGTGAGATGAAATGGAGGACCTACAGTTTAACGTGGAATCCGAACCACGGTAGAGGCCTGGCATTCCTCACATTCACAAGTTGTGATTAATACACGTCTTGTCAGATGTGAAGGAAGGGTTTGGCAATCAGATAAATCTGTGCCGGGACCGAGGATTGAACCCCGGACCCCCAGCACAGAAGTCCGACACCTTACCCCTAGACCACCAGGTCACCCCCTTGATAGTTTTAAAATGAATATATTTTTTATCACTATGCTAAGCTCCCTTTCCCCACCTCAACTAGATAAAATATAACAACATTTGCATTCTTTATTTTATAACTTTTAGTTTGTTCGTTCTTAGATCTCTGAATAAATTAGTGTCACTAGTGATGATGGCGTTTTGTGGTTGTGACCTGTATGGTCACACAGTGCATCAAGTTAACAATGTTCCACCATGTGTCTTAGTATGGAAAATCTTGTCTTTGATTAGCTCACTATGCACAAAAAAGGAATAAAGAGGCCAAGAAAATAAGAAATACAAAAACTGAGGAGGCCATGGGCCACACAACTTATTGCATGCCATAAAACTCAGAGTCAACAAAAGTACNCCCCGCCGCACATACACAACAGAGAGCTCTCAGAACTATGTTCTCCTGAAACGTTGACACCACACCCTCCTTTTGTTTGCTGCTTTTACAGTTATGAATGATGTTGTAAGTAGTAGCTTAGAGAAAGAGATAACACTAGAGAGAACGAAGTATAGGGCAAAATTCAGCCCCGTTTAGAAAAATAAAAACTGCAGTTCTGTCGATTCACCGCAGAGGAGCGCTGACAAATGTACTTTCAATTTTGGACTCGTGTTTTCGCACCACGAAATCATTCATTATTAGACTTAGGTTCCCAAGTAAAGAGTAGGTTTTCTTAAGGTGCGGCAGAAGGGAGAGCGAGTAATTTTACAGTTTTTATAGCATTAATTTTTTTTAGCCAAAATAGATAAAATATTTCTCCAGTAGCAACATAGAGTTAAGTTTTCTGCACATGCTGATATCATCAGATCTTGAATATCTGTCAAGGGTGTCCTGAAATTTGGTCAAAATATTTTCTCTTTATTTAAAAAGTTTTGACAAAATTCCAGGACACCCTTGGCAGATATTCAAGATCTGTTGATATTAGCATGTGCATAAAACTAAACTTTATGTTGCTACTGGAGAAATTTTTTATTTATTTTGACCAAAAAAATGTAATGCTATAAAAACTGTAAAAATACTTGCGCTCCCTTCTGCCGCACCTTAGAGGAACTGGCAAAGTTGTAAATGACCCATCACCACTGTTAAAATGTAGTAAACCCGTCCCAAAAGGAGAGTTGCAAGGGCGAGGAAGAAGTGCTCACAATGTCACTCCTCCTGTGCTCCCTCCTTCCCCTTCCACCCCCCCTTCCACCCGAGCGAGATCACTGGGGAGTGCTAGTTGCAGTTCTCAGTGATTACAACACTTCCAAGTGAAACAATTCCTTTCAAACGTTCGTTGTAAAGAAGTTGCTGGTCCGAACACTCTCCCCCAACTCACCCCCTTATCCCCTTTCATTGGACAATAATTTTTAGGCCAAGTAACTTGTCGACAATATTTGAAGATTGTTAACAGCTAGACAATTTTTCAAACTTTCACTTGGACATAAAATAGGACCATAGTATTCTAGGTTTTCTTTGTAACTTGCAGTCTGAATAGGCTCGTTGGAGAGGTGAGTCGCTACCTGAACCTAGCTTTGTCAAATCCGGTTTATTGACACTAGAAGACTTTTTTTTTGTTCTCTAGTAAAAACATCTCTAAAGTTACCTATTTTTAAAAATGCCTGCTTGAAATTGATGTTATTCGGGAGTGCACCTAGCGATCCCCGTGTTGAAGGACTCAATTTCTCTGGGTCTGGTGTACACAGTGTTTGTGACCTTGGTACATCGGGGGTGTCTGCGTGATCGTTTGTCTGGGAGGGATGGGGTGGGGGGGGGCTATTGCAAATATGTCGGGTTGTTGACCCCAATGTTGTGTACGCACGCGCACTCACACACGTCCACTTTTCCTTGCGTAGAATGCGTACACAGAAAACACCGTGCGTTGACATTCCGCGAGAGGGAGAGGGAGGGATGGGGTCGTCTGGTATGAACATGAGGCGAGACCCACAACCCCACTTTTACAGGAAGGTTCTTGTCTGACAGCTAAATAAAAAAGCAACTAGAACTACTTTCATGTATTCATAGGTCAAGTCATATCAATACCTATGGAATAATTATATAGTTAAATGTTTTCAATTTTCTTTTTAGCCTTGCGTCTTACTACCCGTTCGGATTATACGCTTATGTACTAATTACGCTAATTGTTTTAGAGATGGGGAAGACTATATTGAGAGGAAGTGTACCCACGTTTGTGTGGAGGTAGAGTGGAAAAATATTTTGTAAAAAGCCACCTCCAGTACACCCGACCTAGATTCGAACCTTGATATCCCCGTAATCTGCTATCGAGTCTGCGAGAGTAGCACCTTAGACCATGCGGCCACCAAAATGAGTGTATCAATGTTGACAGCATGATTCTTGTATGTATAAAATTGTGTTTCTATCAGAATGGTACCATACTTCCCTGTGTGTATGAGTTATTGGCGCCTGGAGCCTACTGGCTTTAGCGAACCTTTCTAGTCTAAGAGTTGAGAGAGAATATTCTGTTGGATTTTCGAGATGCAGAGGGTTTATTTTTTTTTTAGACACTTTATACACACCATAAAGATGAGGAAAAAATTGTTCATATGGTATAGATCATGGTCAATCTTTTATACATGGCCACCATCTAATTTTTTCAATGAAAAATCATTTAAATTCAATTTCTGTGCCTAATACGGATGTGAGATGTGTCATTTTAAATGTAATAAATTCTGCTGAAATCATTTAAAAGGTCAAAAGTTGTATAGGAGGAACAAATAGTGTAATTTTATAGTGAAACAAACAATTGCATGTGAAGAAATACCACATAATTCCTAAAGTGACCTATTTAAATGTGTCTAAAATGTATACAGGTATGAGTTATTTGTTGCAGTTTCTACATAGATCTAGAAATGAGCAAAGAGTGGAAAAAATGCAGGCGCTAAGATTGGAACGTTCACCACCTCGTAAGAAAACCAAATAATCTTGTGAAATATGTGTTATTTGCAGTTTAAAGGGAAAATAATCATTATTTGCTACTGACTCTGGGAGAACGCAAATAAAAGATGCAAGTGCATTTTTGAATGATGGACTTCTTAGATACACTTGACAAAGAATCTGATCATGTTTTTTCATTCATATAGTATGTTACAGGCCTTATATATTAAAGGCACAAAGAGTAACAAGAAACGGAAATTATTTTGAAACTGTTCCCCCTCAGGCTTCAAATAATACAGGAGACCTTCAACAACAACAAAAGTAAGAATAAGTGGTCAGAAACTACTGTCCAGAGTGTGTGTTATATGGCATAAAAAACACAAGATAAGGTGACATCAAATTATTTCGAATCTGTGAAGAAGGGAGAGTGCAAGATTTTTTAGATGCAACGAGATTTTTTTTAAAATAAAGTTTTTGAGGAAACATGTATATTAGAGGACAAAACAGGTGTATTTGTTGCAGATAATGTACCATAATGTGTGCATGAAAACTTACATAAATAAATATAAAACCACTGTTAGTAATCATGATTATTCGTTCAGTAAAAAAATCTTCAACTGATGGTGTTTTACGACAATTTGTCCAAAAGTTGAATTTTAAATCTAAAGGTTATCCTTTGTCTAACCTTCGGGAAGAATTTAACAAACAAATTCCTTCCTTTACTATATCAAACAAAACAATTAAATCAATGCTAATTGACGTATATGATAAGAATACATGTTTTTCTTATACAAGAGAAAGATTTCTTTCTCAGCTTGTCTATGCATCTTCTATTGATGTCAATATGATTGTTGATAAAGTTAGATCTTTTGATGAAGTTAAGAAATGTGCTACTCTACTTCGTGAAGAAGAAAAAGAGTTTAACTTCAATTTAGAAGGAAAATTTGCAAATGAAAATGATTTAAAAGTTTCTCAACCCAAATATGAGCAGTCACCTCCAACTTACTGACAATAATTCTTTAAAAATCAGCACCTTCATATTTTGAATCAGCTTATGTTCGCCGAAAATGTGACATTTTATTTCAGGTTGTATATTTTCTGATTCACAATGGTACTAAAAAAAACTCCTCTACGTGTGGCCAATGCTCAAGAAATACATAATATAAGTCAATCTAAATCACTAATAAATATGTTTAACCGTCAATGACTGTGTTGTGGTTATGAAATCCTAACAGACAGAACTATAATCAGAGCTGAAGAAAACCGTGTCCCAATACCACCTTCAATAAAGCCCAGCATTCCTGATCGTGGTACTATGGACAATGTCGATAGGGAAGAAGCAACGCTTTCAAGAATGAGTGTAACACATGACACCGTCCTAGTTTTCTTTCAAGATGGTCAAGTGTCACCTACAGAGCCAGAAGTAATTTAAGAGAGCAATGATAGTTAAGAAAACTATGTAGGAACTTTTGGTATTGATGTGAAATTAAGAACTCTTGATAAATACATAAAAGCGCAGCAGTTGCTCAGCTACAATAAGTCAAAGAAAAGATGTACTATTCCAACTGATTTCACACCAAGCAATGACTTGAACTTATCATCTGAAATTAGAAAGCCAGGAAGGAATTTGGATCTGATATGGTTTGTCTCAAGATTTTAATAGCATTTAATATATCTGGCGTTGATTTGCATAAACAAGTAGAAATACCATTAAGGAAGGCTTTCATGAGTGTATAGTCCCAGCATTCCCCTAACAGAACGCTCACTGGATTTTCTCCAATACTCCTTACTCTGCAACATAGTGTAATTCAATTTATACAACAAGGGTACATTTTCAAGAAGTGTTGCTTCAATTAAATCTTCCAGAGGGCTCTTTGTGGTGTGATGAAGGTGTATACCATATAGTTAAAGAACTGTAACTTCTTCACCCAGAGAGATTTTCAAATATATTTCTTGGTCTAGGAGGATTTCATCTTCAGAATACTACCTAGTGTCATGCTTTGATCTGTATTTAAAAAAACAACGGAGCTCTTGAAATTCTAGTTGAAACTTAGACAATAGGACCACGTTAGCTGACAGTGCTTTAAATGGGAATCATTATTCTCGGGAAGTGCGAGCAATATGTATGCTCTGTGAGGTCATGCAGATATTACAGGGAAAGAATTTATTCGTATGTAAAGCTTCTTAGTCTTAATAAAATGAAAGCTTATTTAAATAAACGGGGATTAAATACAATAAAAAACAAAAGTTTATTTTGAATTCTATATAATTTACACCATTTTCGCTGGTTTCAGAAGAATATATAACATATATATTACATTTAAACATTGTATTGATACTGTTTTGGACCCCTCTCATATATTCAAAAAGTCATGGATAAAGTGTATTTTTCTTTGAAGAGCTGTATGTAAAGTTTCCTTTTAATATTTCATGCATGGAAAATCACGCGCTTTTAGAATTAATTTCAATACACTACGTTTTAAAACTTTTTTTTTATTTAAAAGAAACGCTGGTTCCCTTTACCCAATAGGAAGCTAGCCTTCGCAACATCAGGTTGCCATGAGTTTTTCCAATAGTTAGTTTTTACACTTGTGACAAGGGGTCAAAGAGGCAAGGGATAGGTCATATATAAGAAACTTGTGCGTGTGAATCCACAGAGTGCCAGCAATATATATTAGAGAGTGACATAACTCCACACAGTACACAGTGCCGGTAACATAACAATGACATACAGAGTAATATCACATTACAGAGAACTCGGTAATATAACAAGTAGTAACCTAAATCTACACAGCATACAGTACTCAGAACACGCAACGTGTGATATCACAGAAAAATAATCTATAAATCAACAAAAACTGTATCATTAATATCATATCTTCAAAATTGATGGTGTAATCATTTAAATAAATCGTGTGCAACATCAGAAGTCTTGCTCATTTCATAAGAATAAGTATCATACATAATCAAATCACGTAACAGTGTACAAGTGCGCAGTAAGGCATGTACGCACCGTAATCATCAATAAAATCCGATATCACAATAATTGTTGCTCAATCACAGGGCAATGTCACGATATAAATCTCCGTATCATTATAATTGGCTCCCAATCACGGGGCATTATATCCCGTATTTCCATAACATAACATATTACATATATAACATTTAAAATGCCATATCACACCTCCATATATAGCACAGATCGAACTTAAATAATTTTTCTTTGAAAAAACAAGATGGCAGCCATATCTAAAAAATGACCGTGAGATAGAATATGAGACCAATTTTATTTCCCACTTTATGGTTTTATAAAGTGTCTAAAAAAAGAAACCCTCTGCATCTTGAAAATCCAACAGAATTTACTCAGCTCCCACAATACTTGCCACGCGTTTTAATTCTATTTAAACCTCAATTGAAAATTACCCAGACGATTCGAAGTCTAAACTCATTAAAATACCACTACACCAAATATCACCTCTGAGGAATATGCAGGTCTTATGGATAAAAGCTTTATCTTCGCTCTCTTTCTCTCTCTCACGGCTAAATGTTGCCAAATCTCCTCTATTTTCGGTTTTGTCTGAATGTGGTGTACTGGGGTGAAAAGGAGCTACTGGCAACATCGACCACAGGAAAACGAGAGAATGACACCGCTGTTTCCCAATAGTAACCATACAATTCCCTCATTAGTCATGTTTTTGCGGTTGACCTGGTATCGATGTTAACGAAATGTTTATGACCGAGACGATACCAGAGCTCGGTTTGGTAACTCTTTTCTTGACCAGACTAAACAGTATGATTACGACCAAAGAGCCGAGAATTTGTGCGCCAATTTCAAAACAGCAACACTTCTTAAGTTAGATCTAAACGAGTATTACTTCGTAGTCAATGAACTTTAAGTTTTTGTATAGCAAAATGAACAGCAATTACTAGCTATAAATACATGGAAGTAAGTAGGTACTTAAAAACCGTTTAGTTATGGATAAAAGAGAGAGTATTATATTATGATCTAGGCCTATTTAATATTACATATGTACTTTGTTTTCTTAAGGTTATTTTTGGGAAGATAGGTAGGTTTAGCTTGATATGTAAATATTGTAAATATTAGGACTGATTAAAATAAGCACCTATCTATCCAAGAATAAAATTAAATAGCTCATTTTCCGTCGATTTGCAGTACACGTAGTAGGATTACATAAATAAATTCACCTACCAGCTGTTATATTTACTCTACCCCAACCGCCATTTTTGCTCCACCTTGGTCAATAACACTCGATACTAGGACGTAACAAAGTTAATCGCGAGAAAGAACGAGCACGATCCCTCCAACAAATCACCGATCCTTACCGAGGCTCAGTGGCGTACCAACGCCTTTGGAGGCCCGGGTCGGGAGTTTCCTGCCCCCCTCCGCCCTATTACTAAGCACTCCCTATATTGTGCCTCTACTATTGGCACCACAAAACCTAGGCTTAATCTTATATCCATAAAACTATTGGAAACCAAAATGTGTAAATAACTAACTATGTAAGTATTAATAGAACTTAAAGGAAAAATAAAATTATAAACACAGAATTAACTTTTTTGATTATTTTTTCAAATTTGTAGTTTTTATTTCAATTAAAACTAACGACAACATGTAAAAAAATGCTTAATTTGTCAACTTAAGCCCTTAATATGTATATTTTCTGGTGTATTATAAAACTAGGCAAAATATGATGCCAATCCAGGCATAATGTTTTCATGTTGTGCTTGTATTTCAATGAAACATATAATAATAATATTCCTTATAGTTAGAAACTTAAACTAGGTTATATGATTTGTTTCTTATGTCATAAAAAATATAATCGAAGGCCTTTTAGAATTACTGACAATCTATGAACAGAATAGGTTGTAAAAAATGTGTATTTAAGTTTTTTATGAGACACATTTTTAATTTTTAGTAATTTGTCTCGTGGGGACCCCTAGGCGGGGGCCTGAGACTGGTCCCCCCCTTGGTACGCTACTGCCAGGGTTTCCCCTTATCTTGAATAGTTAGTGTGAGTCAGGCAAGCATGATATCCGTGCGTCCAGTCATGTTGTAGTAATTGGAACACCAGTGCAGTCAAGTCGTATCATGCGACCCACGCCGAGTGCCCTTAAAAGGGAAGTTGTGGACTGGCAAGAACGACTTTCACCTTGAAACCTACACTCGACAGGAACACGGGACTGTGAGGCATTCAATATTGCTCTTTTCATCACCGCGTCTCACTACTCACAAGTGTACTTGGTCATGTGTCGGGGTGTTAGGGATAAGGAACGCTCAATTTAGAGGAAGTGTGCCCGCATTTGAGTGAGGAGAGTGTGTGTGTGTGTGTGTGTGTGTAAAACCACACCCGGCCAGGGTATGATCTCCCCGTCATCGGCAGCTAGTCTATTGTGAGAGTGACGCCTTAGACCGTGCAACCACCGGTCTCAACGTTGTTTTGGCATTCAACATGGCAATAGCACTAAACAATGTTTTGGCATTCAACATTGCTATGGCATAAACACAGTTTTGGCATTCAACATGGATATGACACAACACAATTTTGGCATTCAACATGGATATGACACAACAATGTTTTGGCATTTAACATTGTTTTGGCATTCAACACTGTTTTGGCAATCAACGTTGCTATGATATTCAACGTTGCTATGACATTCAACATTGCTATGACATTCAACATTGTTATAATATTTAATATTGTTTTGGCATTCAACACTGTTTTGGCAATCAACGTTGCTATGACATTCAACATTGCTATGGCCTTGACCTCTCAGTCAATCCAGTCCATTGCGAACCCAACACCTTAGACCTTGTGGCCATAGTCGTGGGTGAGATATTGTAATAGCCGTATCCCCTTGCCCCGCTACACACGAAGAGGTTTCTTAAAATCTGTCGACGCAACTCGAATGTTGCAACCTTTCGCTGTTTCTGGAAAGTCGACGACACTGCTGCTCTGCTACCAAACATAGAGCACGCGTATCCCAACTTGCGTCACAGTTTCTAGCAGTGACATCCAAACTTTTCCTGGGCGGTGTTTGGACGTGCGGGGGATAAATATAAGATATGTAGCGAGCACTGACAAAGGAGCTGAAAGCCATCAGAGGGTTCGTTTCAAGGCCTTGCGGAGAGGGTGTTTGGGGGCTAACCCCCCACTCCTCCATACCATATTATTATTTATTCTTTCATTTCTCCGCTAGAACTTACCATATTATCCTATATAATTTACTGAAGTCATATTAATTATGATAATGTGGTTGGGATGAGAAAGGTTGAATTTAGAGGAAGTGTACCTGCATTTCCGTGGAGAGAGAATGGAAAAACCAATTAGGGAAAACCCCCAACTCTACACCCGACCAGGACTAAAATCCCTATCTCCCTGTCATCGGTAGTCAAATCTATTGGGAGAGTGAATACTTATACCATTCAACTGTGTGCAAGCAAACTGGTCGACACGGGAGGACAAAGTGGTCGATACAAGGAGGATCATGTTATAGACAGCCAACTGTACGACATGACTTGACCAACAAGTAGACAAACGTCAAGATGGACCCATTTAAAAGTGGACCAAGTGACCGACACGTTACTAAACTGCGAACAAAGCGCTCGCAAAGGCCAAAGGTATACATCCGGTTGTTCTATTTCAACCAAACAACACCCTCCCACCCTCCACCAAATAAAAAGCCCCTCCCCCACCTTCTGTTACATCTCACTCGCGCTACGTATTGTGCTTCGCATGCGCAAAACAGACAGTTACCCACTTCTTCCCATTTAATCACACCTAATCAGATTTATCAGTGTGGCTGTGAAACGTGAGCTACAGTAGCCCCATGGCTTCTTTGGTGCTGACTGACAGTTCACAGCTGACTTCTGACAGTCAACATTTAGGTATATACCTAAATTTTGACTGTCAGAAATGACAGCTGCTAAACACATGTTTTTTGCAGATCATATGGTTTGGCGTAAGGATACATAATTTGGTCCGGTAGCTTTTCAAAGCCGTCAGCTGTCAGCTGTGAGCTGTCAGTCAGCACCAAAGAAGTCATGGGGCTACTGTAGCTTTAAGAACGTATACGTGGGTTTCTTTTAGATATTTTGTGTTGTTGGATTTATCATTCCAGAAAATGGCGGAATTCACCGAAAGTTAACTTCTTACGGCATATAATTATCATGTACCCACAACCGTTTAGTTTCTTCGTCATCCCTCACTGCTGCTGCAAACAACAAACCTAAGACTACAAAATACTCTACTATAAACCTTCCAAAGTATAGCGTAGTACAACTTTATGTGTGAATCCAGCATAAACGGTCTGCCTAAAATACATTCACAACCTTAGTTTACTTGGATGACAGCTCAAAAAGTTACTAGAAATAATACCTAATATATCCCTAGGCCAACAGCTGATATGTCACTTTGGATAATTTTAATGAAAACGTATGGTAATGTATGAATTGTATAGTTAACAACAGTAATTTAGGCCAATATTATTTATAGATTTATTTGTGGTCGGACACAAAGCTTATTTATCATTTTATTCCACTTAAAAAATAATTATTTACATCACTTTCACAAAAGTCTAACTACCATAGCTTCAAAATGGCACCGACAAATTTAAACCATGTTCTTTACAACGATGCACCCACGCAGCGGATAAAAATATTTTATTCAGTTAAATATTTCGAAATACGATAAAATAATCATAGAATAATTTATTATATATATATATATAATGACAATATATATATATAATGACAATATATATATATATATAATGACAAGTATTTTCTCTTTTCCAAGTAAATACAATGCCTGTATTTAACGTGTAACTAAAAAACTTAACATTTATAACAAAACAGTGATCTTTTACAAGTGTTGGCAACCCAAAACCTAAACATCTGATTTTTGAACTGTCATCCAGGTAAAAACCTACCACGAACAGACTTTACTAACCACTCGTCCAAGAAGACGCGCTGTCACCATACCGTCCCAGTAGCCCTGAGTTTGATTACCCGTGGCTCCATTTCGTGAATCCGCTAGTTATATATTATATTTTCCCGGATACACGCAAGGCCGACATGTCCGAAACAAACAAAAGAATAATTCTGAAATTTACAACAACAAAAAAAGTCCCGGTGGGATCCACAGCGGAACACATTGTTGCGCCATGATTGTTTGAGTCGTTGCAGTCCTTTGGGAAAATATTAACCATCCTAACACAAGAACAATAAAGACAACTTTTTAAGAGTCGACGGGAGATAAATAATGTCCGTATTGAAAAAATAGGCTTATTTGTGGGAAGAAATTTTTCAATAATTAGGCTCATTAGACCAATTCACTAATGACTCTTTTCTTTCCCTTCTTAAATATTTATAAAAATGAACAATATCGATAAAATTGTTTAAATATTAATTACTAGCTCAGCTGTCAATTAAAATTCAAAGAAGTTTTCCAATAAACGTTGAATTATATAAAAACAACCTAAACAAATTATGTATTGAAAAATTGTTATTTTTAAAACAATTAATGCAATTAAAAAAATTACATATCTTTCTACCACTTCGTAAAAAAAAAAATCCAAGCCTAACTTTTAAAATAATATTTCAATAATACTCTAGTATGGTCCAAGTTAGCGGTCGGCAACCCACGGCCCGCTGACTGATTTTATCTGGCCCGCAAAATATGTAACAAAACAAATAATTATGTTCATAAAAATAGACTAAAAACTAATACTATTATGAGAAATGTAAAGTTAAAATTTTTTGCTAAATTTTTTTAATCGGCCCATCATATTTGTTAACCCCATATATCTTGCGATATCAAAAAAGGTTGCCGACACCTTGTCTAAGGTGTCACTCTCGAAATAGTCTGGATTTCGAGTCCCGGGTGGGTGTACTTTGAGGGTTTTCTTTTTTTCCTAATTGATTTCCCACTCTCCCTCTACATCAATTCCAGGTACCGTACGCTTAATCTAAATTCTTCCTGAGCCTCCCTACTTCATTAGTGTAAACATACAGACAGCCTGACCGGTTAATTAGATGCAATGTACACAAAAAACACACACTATCTTTTTCTCTTATTTTAAAACATCATAATATTTTCAAATAGAATAGTTTTCAGACTACGGTATTTTTTTAATGGAAAGGTCAGTTTTGAGGCTTGCAAACAACTAAAACAATCCTAAACTATCTTAGAATGTTTTGTTGTGACCCTGTTAAAAAAAGACTTTATTTGTTTAGGAAGGCTGTTGTTTCCAACTATTTACTTTGATCTAAAAAGTGAAATATTTGTAAGTAAAACATCCTTAAAAATGAGATAATTACACCTTTTTTTAAACCTTATTTTGAAATAACAAACCAATTGTTAAAAATAACGCAAGATTTCTGGACGTCTACGACACGTCTCAGCGATCCTATAATTGCGTACCATTCTTTTCAACGTCAGAGGGGGATTGTTCGAAATGCAGATTCTTCAACAAAGCGACCGTTTCCTAGTTGTAAGGAACCGAGTCGGTGAAAGTTTTTTCCCACCTCTGATTTGACACTTTCCTCGGCGCGGAAGACGAAAAATAATTAATCTTGTCGGACATGACTAACGGACTAGTCATGAAAATGACAACTACTTTCACGGCTTTTCCGCTAGGCGCGGTGACACTTCGTCTGGGATCTATCTATCTCTCGACCTATTATCACTGTACATAAATATGCTAACCCTCTTGTGTCTTAGACAGCTACTGGAAATAAAATAAACTGTCACTGTCTCTAGGAATTTGAGGTTTTCTCAGGTACTGAAGCAACATTTATGGTTCAGACTTATGAATCAGGGCCTTATTATTTTATTTTTTTATGGGCGGAGGTTCTTGTTGAAGTCTTCCAAAAGATGATAATATTTAAAAAAAAAAAAAAATAGCAATGACAATTTAACGTGTCCTAAAACACGATTTGGGTTCAAGCTGTTAGGAATTTTTATAAAGCTCCTGATAAGCTGGGAAAGTAACTGATGTCGGGATCACGATCACGATTACCTTAACGTTAACTTAAAGTTAGCGTAACGTAACTTAATGTAAAGGATCTCCTCGTGTTTTTAAATGGAAGCGATCACGACGCAGTTAACTTAACGTAATAGATATCCTGGGAGGTCTTTCACGTTGCGTGAACGTTACATAAAGGGTATCACGTGATCTAGCCAGACAATCATTATGCGAGTGACGTGTACAGGGCTATTTAGTAATTAATTTATTGGTATAATGACGAAGGTTTACTCTTTAGCTTAAGTTCTAGTGATCAGACATTGAAACAAAATAATTATACTAAAATAGGAGACAAATAGCCGAAGTTGTTATTAAGCTGTTATTGGCGTACTAAGACAAAGGTCCCGGGTTCGATTCCCGTGTCCAGGTGTCATTTTTAAATTTTCAGAATAAAATAGGAAAGCTAGATATATAAAAAAAAAAGTTTAATAATAGGTATTTATTATATTGATTGAAAACTGTAAACATTCACAGATCATCACTTTACAAATAGTACAAATCACAGATCATACTCGAGAATGCAGATGTTTGGCTCGAGTTGTTACGTTAAGTTACGTGAATCGTGATCACACATCTGTTTTCTTAAGTTAAGTGAACCTTAAGTGAACGTTACGTTAAGTTAAAGTTAAGTTGATCGTGATCCCGGCAAAACCCCTGATTTTTATTGGAAGCCCACGTTCACTTAAATTTGGCATTCTGTAAATATGTATTATTTATCAATAAAGTTCATCTTTAAGTTATCAAAAACTTCCAATAATACTTCTTTATGTATTACTAATTTACCTTTACACTATTAATTAAACGGGCTAAGAATGTAAATACGATTATTTTAATATATTTTACTCGCCATCGCAGCAACATGTGTTTCCAGTTTACAAATAAAACTAGAACTTTAGATCTATATTCATGTATTCATACGCCAAGTCGTGTGATCTGCAGCTGTCACTTTTGATAGATCATATCAATACCTATAAAATAATAACATAGCTAAATATTATTAATGTCGGCCGCAAAAAGAAAAGAAAAAATATACCTAAAAAACAAAAAGAGGTTTATATTTAATAAAAGATTCAACCTATAAAAATTGGACTGTACAAACCTCGACATTGAATAGGAATACAAGCTATTTGGAATGGGCGTCATCCAGATATGTTTTGAAATTTGGAACGCTACTAGAAGCTATTTGTATTTGTACTTGCCTGGGATTTTTTTAAAATCTTAAATACAGTAGCTCCACGACTTATTTGGTGCTGACTGACAGCTCACAGCTGACTTCTGACACTCAACATTTAGGTATATACCTAAGTTTTGACTGTCAGAAGTGACACATTTCCACATTTTATTTGTAATGATAATTTAGTATCATAATTTGCACAGCCAATTTTAATTGTGAAAGAAATTTACATATTCAGAGTTATTTTCAGACAGAAATAGTATTGTTTCATTTTTTTCCACATTAAAGCGGGGTTTCCACATGCAATGATTATTGGCGCCAGTAGCATGCCAGTTTAATGGCACCAGTATTAATGGCGCCAGTTTGTGTTTCCACATTCATCAAACAATTTTCTACTGGCGCAGTATTCAACATGGCGTCAACTGCCGTAGTTAATGCAAGTATTGATGTCGTAGTGCAAATCGTGTCTTTAGAGCTCCAGAAAAGATTAAAAAGAAAGAAGCGAAAGCATAGATTATGGGTTCGTAAATGGATTTCGAATACTACGTATTTTGGCCTTTGCAGCGCTTAGATCGTAGTGCAAATCGTGTCTTTAGAACTCCAGAAAAAATTAAAAAGAAAGAAGCGAAAGCATAGATTATGGGTTCGTAAATAGATTTAGAATACTAAGTATTTTGGCCTTTGCAGCGCCTAGACTAAATTCTGTAACTGCATCGGACATAACCTCGACTATTTTTCTCAATGCCTCGTCTCTTTTATTTCTGTCTTTATAAATGAAAAAATGTTGTGGTTACACAAGCATGGATACTGTTCATATGCCTCGAGGAACATTATTATATATTTTGTTGATAATTTATTTTCTAGTGTCACCATCGTTCGTAAAAAAAACTATTAGCAATTTAAACATTGTTTACAAACAAACAGGGTACTAGCGCCAAAAAGTTCAACTGCTTCTTACTTTACTGGCGCTATGATTATTGGCGCCAGTTGAATTTACCTGTTTCCATATTCCACTAAACTGGCGCCAGTCGAGTGGCGCCAATAATCATTGCGTGTGGGAACCCCGCTTAATTGTCGTCTCAATGCTCGTCCCTTTGACAGCCATCGCACTTCTGTATGCAGTAAAAGTGTTCTTGAAATTGGATTCCATTTCATCACATAAATTTGCAAAGAGGCGACTATTAAGGGCACGACATTTAATAAAATTGATAACCTTAACCGTATCTTGTAGTACAGCATTCAAATCTGTAGAAATTTTCTTGGTCACTAATGCCTCTCGATGAATCATGCAATGAGTGAAAGTAGTGGGCCTATCGCTTGCAGATTAACTTTTACCTAAAATCTTATTATTCTTCCTGTCATTGCCGCTGCGCCGTCGGTACATACTCCAACACAGTTATTCCATTCCAGCCCTGATTCTTTGAAAAATCCATTCACTTTTTGAAAAATTGCCTCACCAGTTTTACGTCCATCTATACCTCAGTTTTAGCTTCTGTGGTGCTGACTGACAGTTCACAGCTGACGTCTGACAGTCAACAGTTAGGTATATACCTAAATTTTGACTGTCAGAAGTGACAAATGCTAAAGACATGTTTTTTGCAGATCATATGGTTCGGCGTAGGGATACATAATTTGGTCTGGTAGCTTTTCAAAGCCGTCAGAAGTCAGCTGTGAGCTGTCAGTCAGCACCACAAAAGCTAAAACTGGGGTATAACTACCGACAAAATAGTAAATCTTCGTGGACACTGTTACCATAACAATACCTAACATATGCCAATAGCTGTGCGAAGTTTGTAATGTCAGTCGATTCATTCAGCTGAATTGCAAATTTCGAACTTTCTTTAATTATTTCAATAAGTTGCTCACACCAGTGATTGCTAATTTAGAAAATTCGTTTACCCACAGTATCATGTTACAGTGGATTTTTTTTAATTCGTCTGCATATTTTTGCCCGTGAATAATTTCATTCATTCTAATTACCACTGGCAACACAAGATCTTCATCAATGGTGTATGGTTTCTTAGCATTTGCAATTAAGTAAAAGGCTTCATGAGATGCTCTTAAGTACTTTTTATCGACGAGTACATGAGTTTCAAGAGATTGTTTTTGTTTTTTCGATAATTCTAATAGCCTTTCGAAAAACTGTACAGGTTTATTGGAATAGGAAGCATGCTTTGTGTGTAGATGTCTTTTTAATTTTGCAGGTTTGAGACTTTCCCTCGCCAAGCATTAATTACAAATCAAGCAGATAGGTCTGTCTTCAATATTTGTGGAAATAAAAGTAAATCCATATTGCAAAAATGATTCATTGTATTTCCTCTTTTTTGCGCACGAATGAGAAATATCTTCAATGTTCTATATCTGCACCTTCTTGTTAGTGCTGTATGATCCCGGTTCTGCAAGATCTATAGCTTCAGTATTATCTGATGTCTTAGTCTTTAACAAATTTAACCACTTATTCATGGGGTAAGATAATTTCGATTTTATTACAATTTGTCTTTGAAATTATGGCAGCCAATAACTGGTGACAGTTAATTATTTGCTCATCCAGTACATCTTGTACGCCGGAGATACTAGAAGAACAACTAAACAACTTAACACTGTACAATCAACATTGAAAAACTTAACAACTGTACACTGTGCAACTAACACTGAACAACTGAACACTGTGCAACTAACACTGAACAACTGAAAACTGTGCAACTAACACTGAACAGTGAACAACTAGCAAGAGCTCCAAACACGATGGATCACAAACTGCTAATAAGGCCTTCCGCACCGGGTGAAACTATTTAGTGACATGAGTTGGTGAACTGTTGTGTAACTCAACTGGTTAATACTGATGATGAGTTTTGAAATCTACATGCTAGTATTTCTTATCTCTGTCTCACTTTCAAGGTACAAGCCGCCAAGAATGAGTCACAACAGAAAATACTTTTAAACCTTTTGTTAATATCCCTGGCCAGCAAAAAGCAAGCCGAGACACTGTCGTGTTGAGACAACAGTGCAGCCTAAAGTCACAACAAGCAATGTCGTCAATGTGGTCGAAAATGAAGTATAAGATTAGTTACATATTATTTATAAAAATTTTTTTTCAAATGTTCTGCGACCTCCAATACTATTTACGCGACCCCCAGGTCAAGAAGCCATGATGTAGGGCACCGCCTCGGTAAACGAGAAAATGCCGCGCAGACGTTCAGTTAACGCAATATTTAATTATGCCTATACGATGTGTTATTTCAAAATATGGTTCTTGCCTAAATAGATGTGTTATTTCAAAATATGGTTCTTGCCTAAATAAAGTCGAAAGATTCCATTAGGGCTATTTTTCCTTAACAACCCTATATTTCGAGTTTTATTAATAGAAACAAATGTGGGAAAATGTGACATTAGCTTATTTTAAACGACTTTTAAAATATATGAGCTATGAGACTAGGATTGATGGAAAAGGGCTCTTGACTTAGTCTTCCTCTAACTAATACAGTAATTTTTTGATGGGCTCACAACATACAATGTTAAGATATTTAGAGCTAGCAGCAGCGAGCTTTCCTCTTTACCTGAGATAGGAAGTCTCATAATTTTCTTTCACCTCTTAATGACATGACAAAGGATGGTTGTGGATGAAGGGCGAAAGGGAGAATGAGCTTAGACAGAAAAGAGAAGTAGTACCAGATAAATGAAACAGACCACTGTATTTTATGTCGTGTGTCCTGACAGCGATTGATACTTTCTCGCTGACCAAGATGGTCGCCTTAAGATGAAGCTCCTCTACTAAAGTCTGAGGCCTCTTTACATTAATTTATTGATTGTATTATTATAATGTTATTGCAATCTTACATTCGGGCTAGCCACATAAAAATACTGATGTGGTAGGGATAAAGAAGAAGGTGTGTAGGCCTACCCGCATTTGCGTGGAGAAAGATACGAAAAACTTTTTTTAAACACCTCAGTATTCCTCATCCGAGCCCTGAGACGTCACCAACAATCTCTTTTGTTTAAGCTACCACCGAGATACTTATCCGAGTTAAAAAAGAAATCATATCTTTAATCGAAGCAACATAATTTTAGAAGTCAAATTCCTTTTTCGTTTAAGTAGTCGAGACACATAAGATACACAAATATTTCAGTAAATTTCTAAAATTATGTTTACTCAGGAGAATGTCAATGTTTAGTACAGGAAATTAACTGGAATTATTTAATAGCGTTAGGAGGGGGAGGTTTTTTTTAACCCCCTCCCCGAAATTTCCCTAAGTTTAATATGAAGTTTAAAAAAAGGCCTTGTATCAAACTTCAAATAATCTGTGGAAGCATTCAATTTTCAAAAACTTGTTAGGTTAAGGACCAATATAAATGGCTTCTAGAGGCATCCGATTTTTAAAAGTACACGTAGGAGGCCACTCCAAATAGCTTATATATGCAAATAATATTTTGAAAAAAATCCAAGAAGGACCACTCCAATTAGCTTCTAAAAGCATTAGATTTTCAAAAATTTGTTGGGGGGCTTCTAAAGAGCTTCTACAGGCATCTATCTAACTCGAGAAAAAAATAATTCCCGGCAAGGACCATTCCTAATAGATTTTAGGCCACTCCAAATTAAAAAAAAAATTTAGTGATGATCACTTCAAATAGATTCTGGGAAATATAATTTATATCTAAAAAAATCTGGTGAGCACTTTTTAAAATATATTTAGAAGCATTACAATTTTCAAAAATTTGTTAAACGAGGTCTACTCCAAATAACCTTTATGAGTAGGCCTGCCTAGCCAATTAAAAAAAATAATTCTAAACTATTTTATTCTAGCTAACTATTCTAGCTATTAAAAGAGATTAGCTTATAAAAAGATCCAATCCTCTAAAATTAACTGGAAGAAAGATAGAAAATCCTAAAAAAAACTCTTTTTTTTTGTTACTTGACCCCCCCCCC
>CABFWO010006866.1:0-16225 GCA_902155825.1 Timema genevievae | reverse complement strand
AAAAACCACCCCCAGTTCACCCGACCGAGATTCGAACCTCGATCTCCCCGTCCTCGGCAGTCGGGCTCAACACGACTAGCGCGTTAGCCAACTACGCCACCGAGGCGGGTACTAAAATTAATGATTTTGTGAATAGTAAGTTAAGAGGCTGCACCCGTAATCTTAATTGACTACCAGGCGGTGGCCTCTACTTAGCCATACCAGAAACGTACGCCTACAAGGATGAAGCTAAGTGTTTAGGCTTAGAAACTTAAGTAAGGTCTTACTTAAATTCAAATCAACAACTTTAGTTTTAAATAACTATTATGTATCTATGCGTGGGTTCTAGAGGTTTGAGGTGACCTGGTGGTCTAGGGGTAAGGTGTCAGACTTCTGTGCTGGGGGTCCGGGGTTCAATCCTCGGTCCCGGCACAAATTTATNCAATCCTCGGTCCCGGCACAGATTTATCTGATTGCCAAACCCTTCCTTCACCTCTGACAAGATGTGTATTAATCACAACTTGTGAATGTGAGGAATGCCAGGCCTCCACCGTGGTTCGGATTCCACGTTAAACTGTAGGTCCTCCATTTCATCTCACAATCACCCTCACATTACACATTAGCATAAGTGCGTATAACCCGAACGGGTAGTAAGACGCGGTGCTAATAATAATAATAATAATAATCTAGAGGTGTGCCAGGATTCGAATCCAGAGTCTCATACATGTTTTGACAGAATTTTCCTAATAACCGAGATATATGGTCGGACAGTCGAATTACTAATATTTAGAAAACCTTGATTAATTTAATAAATTAATTTCAGCACACATAAAGGGGACGATTCTGCGCCAAAATGTGATATGAATACAATATTTCAAGAAATCCTGCATAACTAAATAATGAAAATTGACTATGCCAATTCTGTGAAAAAGTTTTACCTCTAAGTAAATGGTTATAGAATATAACATAAAATGGTTTAAATAAAAGAAAATAGTAAGAAATGACTTTAATAAGAGAATATTTGCTCTTGGTAGTTCCCTATTATTTAAAACATTGGGATGATTAATTTTATTCCAATGCCATATTATAAAAATCATTATATAAGAATTGTACTCAATTGCGTTGTCAGTTCCCCCCTCCCCCCTCCCCACAAGTATTTGTTTAAAATATTTTTTTTAGACAAAATTAAACGTGTAGATGAAACTCATCTGCTTAAACGCTCCTTTTATATTAGAGAAAAACTTTTGAGCCCGTATTGACTCTTTGAAACACACGACTTGGCTATATTTTGAGTTAAAATTTGGGGTTTTGGATTACAGTATGGTTCCCTAATGGGCCTGCTCAACCCAGATACCTTTGTTTCATTCCCATTGCATTCATTTAACTTGTGATGATTAGGTATGGTATATTTATTTTTTTATGTTTTGGAAAAGAATTCGAATCTGAATGTTTGTTTCAGCGCAACACTGCTCTACCCAGGTTATTATCCATATTTAGGAAATTTACCTGAATCTGCATGGTAGGAAAGCGGGAAAAAACATAAGAAAAACGCTCGGTACACCTGTCCGGGACTCGAACCTCAACCTTCCTATGATCGGCAAAGGAATTTATTGCAAGAGTAACGCCTTAGAACACGCAACTATCGATGCTGGTTTTTTTAATAACACCGCGTAACCGTTCAGGTTATACGCTTATGTATTAATTACGCTAATGTCTTTAGGAATTATGTAGGTTATTTTTAGAGGAAGTGTACCAGTATTTGAGTGGAGAGAGAGTGGGAAAACTACCCTCAATACACCCGACCGAGATTCGAACCTCAATCTCCCCATCACCGGTAGTCTAGTATACTGCAAGAGTGACGCCTTAGAGACTATACGGCCACCGAAACGGGTTCAATGCTGATATTATCCGTACAATATAGAAATGTATTTATAAATTAATTACTCCTCAAGATACCTTATCAGCAACATAATGGGAGAAATGCGGTTTTGATAGAAATACTAACTTGGATTGCTAAATAAATCGGTATAGGGTATCAGTGGTGTGTTAAGCCATAGATACAGGGCTCTAATCCCATTCGATGAATTTTTTTTAAACCCATAATCCCCATTTTGCTATCGATTTCTTCTCTTATCGCTTGTCGCGGCTTTCAGAATATAGTTCTTGTATCGAGCTCAGATTGGTCGAATTTAAACCCCCTGACAAATCAATTTATTTTATCACAATTTGGTACCCAGCCCACAACAGTGTAGTAGTAATAATAATAATGAACTAGAAATCCACCCCTCCCCACCCACCACCTTTATTCGTTTCAATGGCAACTCGAACAGCAGCTGTCTCAACGACGTCAAGGACATAAGGTTTTATTTCCGTCAGTAGAAATGGTCAGAACCTGTTCCTTCATTAGTTTTATAATGGCGTGTAGCACCTCTTTGGGGATTTTAAATGTGTCTCCTGGAAGTAAAAGGGAGTGGAAAAAAGTAAAAAAAAGTGGCAATTTGTTCTCCTCGTATGTTAAGTACGATTTAATTGACGCTAACCCTCAGTTGGAGAGGACGCGAGATGTGGTAGATTCATCCCTTAAGGTTGAAATAGAATACCTGAGGGTGAAAACTCTGGAGATGAATGAGTTACAAAAATAAATTGGTTTTATTCCCCTTTTTATTTTAAATAAAATTTACTAGACCTTAAGGTGGGAGGGATGGAAATGAGATGAAAAGCCAGCGTTTTCCGCAGTTTGTATGAAAACACATTTTTTGGCCAATATAAATAAAATATTGCTCCAGTATAAGCATAGAATTTAATTTTCTTCACATGGTGACCTCGACATTTCTTGAATATATTTCAAGGTTGTCCTGGAATTTAATGTCAACTTTTTCTCTTCGTTTAAAAAGTTTGTCATCTAATGCCGCTATGTTCATGACAAATATTCAACTACTGATGATATCAACATGTGAAGAAATTTAAGCTCTATGTTTGTGCTGGAGCAATATTTTATTTATTTTGACCAAAAAAAGTTATGCCATAAAAACCGCAAAAACACTGGCCTTTTCTCGCGTTCCCTTCCATCCAACCTTAATAAGACAACGTTTGATTTATTTATTTGTATCACCGTGTCCTAATAACCACTCGGGTTATACGCCTATGTTCTAATTACTCTAAAATGGGTTAAGGGTGAGTAAGGTTGAATTTTAGAGGAAGCGTTCTCGAATTTGCGTGGAGGGAGAATGGAAAGCTATTCTTGGAAAGAACACCCTCAGTACACCCAACCAGGATTCAAAACCCGATCTCCCTGTCATCGGCAGTCTATTCTATTGCGAGAGCGACGTCATTAGACCAGGGGTTTCCAACTTAAAAGTGCCCGAAGGCAAAAATTGAACCCACGAGTCTAATGGTGAGGCCGCATCATAGCCGGCTTATTTTTGTCAAGTTACGAAAAATAAAGAGAGAACAGTTATGTAATTGTGAATGGAATAAAACGCGATAATTTAAACATGTTTAATCACATTTTAAACGAATTTTCCGACTAAAGTATACTCGCATTTGCGTGGAGGGTGAGTGGAAAATGCATTGGGAAAAAGCACCCTCAATATACTCGATCTAAATTCGAACCCCGATCTTACTGCCGTCGGAAATACAGTATAGTGCGAGAGTGGCACCTTAAACTGTGATACCACAGATGTAGATGAATACGATCTTTAAGGTCCTGATTACAGTTTTTTTTAATGTTTTCAACAAATGTAACAAAAACAAGCATACATGCACTGTAAACTTCTTCTACTACTACTACTACTACTACTACTACTACTACTACTACTACTACTACTACTAATAATAATAATAATAATAATAATAATAATAGGGCCTACTTATAATAGTTATAACGATGATGATAAAGTAATAGTAGTGATATCAATCTTATGCTAAGCTAAACCACTAAAAGAAACTATATTCATGCATCCCAACATTTTCGTCTAAGTTATGGCACATAAAAGTTTTTTTGTTTTTTTTTTGTAAAAGCGATGAGAATTCATTCATGGTCTCGAAGCAAAGACTCTTGTAAGGATGAAAGAGAAGAAGGAATGGTGTGCGGAGAAAAAGGCATTACAGTTTACGGGAGGTAGGTATTATCACCCGGGACATTGGAAACTAATCGCCCGGAATAATCGGGGCATTTCTCAAGTATCTTCCCCCCTTCCCCCACCCTCCCCACCATTAAAGCACCTTCCAGCACCCTCAAAAAAGTATTGCGAAAATAGTTATATTCTTTCTCGCCGCTTTCTCCAAAGAATATATATATATATATATATATACGCGTTGGAAGTGACTTTTTTTTTTAATCCGGACATTAAAATTGTCGAATGAATTAATGTTAATATATGCAGTACCTACCTTGATTTAATTATGAATGGCCATTTAGAACATCTTTTAGAACACATAAACATATTTTTTCGCTGTCAATATTGATAACATTTTACTATTTATTTGTATTATTTTTAATCTTTGATAATATCTACCCTAAAGTGAGAGTTTCAGATCACATGACTTGACGCATGAATACGTTAAAGAAGATCTAGTAACTTTTTCTAACTATCAGATATTCATAAGTGCCGTGCGAGAAATAGTTAACGTTAAACATAAAAAATTAAACATGGGTAGCTAAGAACATTTGAGTTACAAGACCTAATTATTTATTTATTAAAAAACCCCGTTTATAAAACAAATGAGATTTTACTTATTAAATACGATAAAAATATGTCTTAAGTTTCGGTTTATACTTTGCTGCCACTTGTTTTTAAATATTTCATAAGCCAGGAGAGAGACTCAAATTAGCATGCGGGAAAGCATAGTCCTGTTAAAAAGAGTATCCACACAATAACTAACGCACAGAAGGACTTTAAGTGCTGGTTTCGAGATTAAAAATAAGAAAGGAAGTGAAGTAAGGAAGTTAATTTTAAAGAGGGTAGGCAAGGTGCACCTTTTGATAGACTCCAGCTTGAGTGCTATGAATGAAAATGAGGGGCTTTACAGACATGCGCCTGTATTAAAATGGAAGGGGGGTGGTGGGGTGGAAAAGTGAGTAAGAAGGAAGTCAAGGCCACAAGAGGCGGAAAGAAAACGAGGAGGGAGTAAAAAAAAAAGACGAACGTGGCATACTCTGTAAAGGATTCAGACTTTACTGGTTGGAGTGTTGGGAATGCGAGAAAATGTTAGTATTTTTGCAGTTATTATAGCGAATAATTTTTTGGACAAAATAAATAAAATATTGCTCCAATAGAAACAGAGATTAATTTTCCTCCCATGGTGATAGCAACAGTTCTTGAATATCTGTCATGAGCATAGCGGCATTAGATGACAAATGAAGAGAAAAAGTTGTCATCAAAGTCCAGGACACCCTTGACAGATATTCAAGGACTGATGAAGTCACCGTGTGATGAAGAAAATTAAGCCATGTTTCTACTGGGGCAATAATTTACTTATCATGGGAAAAAAATGTTCATACAAAAACTACATAAACATTGACCGGTTCTCGATTAACATACACTCTTACCTTAAGAGAGCCACCTACCGATGCGTTGACACTCGTTGCAGATGTCCAGAAATTCCGCGTTAGTTTAACAGTGGTTTTATATTTCAGAATGTGGTTTACGTCGACACGGAGGGGAGTTGAGGGGTATCTTCATGTCCATATAGGATTAATAATCGGTTTACGTCGACACGGAGGGGAGTTGAGGGGTATCTTCAAGTCCATTTAGGATTAATAATCTTATATTTTGAATTTTAATATAGTGACAAAATCATGAAAATGTGAAATTAGATAGTTTTCAAAGACGTAGTCGCAAAGTCGCAGTTCTGAAATTAAAGTAAAAGGTTAGAAACATAGCTCTGGTCCACTTAAAATCAATAAAATAATCTTGTTTTTACATATTATGGTCACAACAAAGGATTCTAAGATAATTGTGTATTGTGTGGATTTGAAGCTTCAGAACTGTGACTATCAAAAAGCTTGAGTCACATGTTCACCGAAAACAAAGAGCAGAATCTGTTTGAGTTGGGCAGCCATTCACACGCTAACATACATACCTACGTGTTGACACATGATGCATTGCAACGCAAACTTTAATAGTTACTAACAAATTTTATATGAACAAATAAATATGTTAGGGTGCAATTAGGAGGACTGGATGAAAATAATCTATCTCTTTCAGGTTCATTCTAATGTTAACCTCCCATCTGCGTCTAGGTCTTCCCAATCCAATGGTTTCTTACCATTGAGTTTGCCAGTCAGTAACTTGAATACGGTTCTAGATTCTTCCATTCGCGCTGCATGTCCTTCCCACCATAATCTACGAGACTTGATTATACAGTACTAACAAAGTCTTGTGATGATTACATGGTATGTAACTCATCATTATGTAACCTTCCCCACTGCCCAGTATCTTAATCCCTTTTTGGAGCAAATATATTTCTAAGCATATTCAAGACAGTCTCTTTAATAAATTACTCTAAGGGTTAGTGATAAGGATGGTTGTTTGTATAAAGTGCACTTACATTAACGAGAATAGGGTTTGGAAAATAAATGATGACGGATCACATTATAAAGATCACTCTCAATTCACCCAGCCGGAATTCTAACCTTAACATCTCTGTCGCAGGCGATACAAAAATACTGTGCGTCTGAATCCTTATTACACCTGACTACTAGTACAATCCGACACCTTAGCTCAATCGGTAGCCTGTCTGTCTATTATGTTGAGGGCCCTGGGTTCAATTCCCGACACAGCCAAAAAATCTATCATTGGTGAAATGTGGGTTTACCCTTTTACAGTGATGAATTAAAGGCCTGGGGCCAGATGTTGTGTATGTTCTAAATTTAAGTTTGTTTATAAGTGGTGTCCTGATATAATAAGTCGGTTCAGAAAGTTCACGGTGAATATCTCAAATAAATGAAGATGAAAAACTACCTATAGAGTTTTTTTTAGGTATAATTGGATAACAAATTACTTCAAAGATCCCCCCCCAACCAAAGGTGCTCAACTTACATCGTTGTTTTTAAAAACATTGGTTTGCAATCACATATGAATCACGCTAAGGGTTTTTACGTTAAAAATTTTCATAAAAAGGCTTTTTTAGAAAAGGCAAACTTTTTTTTGCGGCTAAAAGTGACAACAACTAGCTATGTTATTAGTGTTGTTTTATAATTTTTGATAATATATATCTAAAGTGACAATCGCGGATCACATGATCTGACGTATTTATAAGGTAGCTTTAGAAACTTGTATAACTGTCATATAAGTTCTTCCTATGAAAATTTGAGTGTAGGTTTTATTTATATTAAACATACGCTATAAGTAAAAATACTTGTAAAAATGTGTAGAGCTTATATAAAATATATTATTCAAGTTAACAAATATTTTAGAGATTTAAAAGTGGCATTCCCAGAATGTATTTCAGTTTGCATTTTATAGCACAAGACGTAGCTGTCATGCATAAAATAACAAATATGCATACTTATGCTTATTTGGATATTCATTTTAAAAGATAAATATACTAAATATTGCACTGTCAAACAAACGTCTGTTAGAAATAAAGTATCTTGCAAACTTTTTTTGTTGTTGAAAGAAGCCCAATGCGACAAAGCCAGTTTAATCTCTTTGAATGTAAAAATAGGGCATATAGCAATATAAAATGAGAAACACAAAACTTTCTAGAATATAAAAAAATCGGGTAGAATACGTCTTGAGCAGTATAAAACAAATGAAATAAAGAACACGTGTTCGTCTGTCTCTGGACGTTGTGCAAGCTAAAACTGCCTAGCCGACGGCTAGTCTGGGAGAATATCCCGGGAGTGGGTGCGAACACTTCAAAGAGAGACGGGCTGGCCGGGTGAACAAGAAGTTCCGCTCTTGGTAGAGTATCCCGAGGATAGTGAGATTTCTTCTCGGCGACCGGGGGCCTACTGGCGGGGTGGATGTGTGTTGTCGGACTCGGTCCCGGTTAGCTACCTAGTGGTGTAAGTCCTCACCACGAGCTTGGGCACTCGTTGGTGAGACTCAGATGTACCCTTTTCTGAGCAAGGCGTCTTAAAAGTAGCAAAGCTGGGTCGGGACGGCGGCGCACTTCTGACTGTTAGTGGTGTTCTCGGTTGTTGGGTGGCTTGACTGCTGTCCTTCTGGAGAAATCTGGGCGCGGGCGGATTGTAGGCACGGCCTGGGATACTCTTATCACTGGTCCTGCTCTCGTGTTCTGACGTGGTTCTGGGGAGCGTCCCGTGTGTGCGTAGACTCTGATGTACCTGTTTTCAGAGCATCACGCATACGGGTAGCGCGAACTTGAGCTGGGGATTTTCACCTGGGTTGGTCCGGTGTGCCGAGTCCCAGTGAGGGGCAATGAGCCTGGTACTACAAGGCTCATTGACCCATATACTTACTTTGACGGGGTTGGAGGCAGTCAACAACTCACACACATACACGCACAAAAACACTTACACACACCCAACACACACGCTCTGCCTTTAGCCCCACTTAATGCACAAGATTGAGCACCACTATGATCGGTTCTTGGTACTGTTGACATTGAGTCGCAGTGTCGGCCCTGAAAAGGGCCGATCGCTGGCCCTGATAAGGGCCGCTTCTTGGTGGTGTTACAAGTAATATACGTTCCATTGGATTCGTTTAAACACATACAGTACATTAGTTCTTTTTTTTATCTAGGCGACAACTGTCCTTTAGATCTGATTAGATCCCTGACATTTCCCGTAAAATCCCACGCTACCGAAAATATGCGTCAAAACATATCTTTGGTAACGGAGCATGCACCCTGCACGATACTATCGCAGGTTTTTACCCTCACTTCTGTCGAGGGGTTTTTTCCTGCTCTTACTTCCACTCAGTGGGGTGGTCCTGGTGGCATTTCCCTTTGTCTGCCAGGCCTGCCCTACCCTACTCTAATAGAGTCGTACTTTCATTTCTTACTTTCACGCATTTTAAAGTGCATAGGCCTTGGCCTGACGCACATGTAGTACCCCACCTTAGTTTAGCTTAGTTGCACATGTGGAGAGAGCAGTAGTAGAGTCGGCTCTCACACACGGCAGTGCGGGATAAGGGGGCCTGCCGTCATCTTTTTTCTTTTTTCTTTTTTTTACACGTGTACTTGCTTGAAGTATAATATAGCTGAACCATTAGATATTGAGGTTGTTTAAGGTTTACACTTCATACACATACATTGTCTTCGGGCTCGCAAGAGACTGAATCGCAAGCGAGGAGGAGGTAGAGGTTCAAACCTAAGCTGGGTGTATGAGGTTGGAGATTTTCCACATTGAATCAAATACTGTGGTTTTACCATGTCTTCTTTACACGAATGCAGGTGCACTTACTAATTCAATGACTTCAGTTAGGCCGTGAATGGCCTCGATATTAAACGTAGCAATTTCTAGTTTCTCTCGACGTCTTGAAGGGAGAAGTTATGTGATCGTCAAAAATATAGTGTTAGAGGTTTTGATAAAATAATATCGACGTTTTATGACGCCTTGAAACTGAAAAAGTGGTTTTTGGGTTGCCGTCTGTATCTGTTACTAGAGCCGAAACAGTTTTACCGATTGAGCTCAAACTTGGTATCTAGGGTTTTCATAAGTTTTCCCCAAGGGATTTTTAGAATTAGATATCTAGCCCTTAAAATTAAGGGTAGTTTACTAAAGGGCAAAAAGAGATCAAATCGATTTTCTCAAAATCCACTATAACGATTTTTATTAAATATTGTATCTAGACACTTTAACATTACAAACAAATGAGCATTCCTCGTTTTCCCATGAAAATGACTTTTAGATAAAGGAAAATCTCCAATTCTGATCATATCTCTACAACTATTTGAGATACGACACAACTTATTGTTGTAAAGCTTTAGTAGTATACTTAAAAAAAATTGGAATATATATTTACTTAACCCATATTTTCTTAGCAATATGCATACATATATGTATATAGGCTGTATATATATATATATATAAACACTACATAGAAGTACTATGAGTACTATATAAGTATATATGTACTCGTATACATATTTATGTAGCCTTAGTACTTTGAAATAAGAAAGATAATTGTTATGCTCTTTGATGAACAGAAATATTCCTCTTTTCTTAATAATTCTGTAACACTGTATATTATTACATTTAGCAAATGCGTTTTGTTGGAGTGTTTCTGCAACAGCGTGTATTATTTATTTTCACAAAATTTGCGAGTTTTTAGTAAATGTCTCTATTTTAAGATTTAAGAGAAAGAAAGTCTGTGCGGTGGACCGTACCCTTTATTTTTAAATAATTTTGTACATATTATAATTTATAGTAGGGGTCTAACCTATTTTGTCTAAAAAATAAAATAGTGAGATATTCTCAACAACAAAAATTGGGTGCCATTTTAACTGGATGAGGGAGTTATCTCCGCTCGGATATATAGATAATTTTACTATGTTCATTTTAAACGCAAGTATACACGTCTTCAGGAAGAAAAAAACCCAGCTGTTTCATAATGTATCTTTTATTAAATGCTAAATTGTCTTGACTATGAGCTACGTTGTAGGAACTCGATAAAGAATCTCATTACGTGAGAAAGAGAAATAAACCATGGCATCTATCCTTAATCGTTTCAATCTCCATTCCATTGTTCATTATTGGATTCTTCTTGACCCTTACGTATCCGCCTCAAGTGACTTAGTTTCCCTTTATATATATATATATATATATATANTTTATATATATATATATATATATATATATATATATATATATATATATATAGTGTGCCTATGTCCTTTTTGGTACCAATGCTATTTAAAACCATAATACAGTATTACGTTTTTAATTTGAAGTCAGAGGGATATAAAAAGAAGCTTCGAATTAACCATTTTAATGAGTATCAAGACAGCTGGTGTACACAATAAATCAATAACCTCAAAATATAATACATTAAATACTACTAATTTTATATATGCTATATAAAACATACATATACGATAAATACATACATAAAAAAACAAGAAAATTTCAAGCACAAAATATAAAAAAACCTTGTAAAAATTAGCATACAAAAATTGACGAAAGCCGAGCCAACACATCCCCCATATTAGGATATCCGCGCGCCGCCGGTGCATAATTCCCCCGAATTCTCATTTACTATTTGTCAATAGGCTAACTCCAACTTTATTTGACATTCTTAGCATATGGGGTGGTTTAATAAAGACGGTTTATTTAGGTTTAAAATGAACACAAACTCGAAAAAATGAACAATCTATAGGCTTCGAATTGTCCATATATTTCCTTCTAAGATTCGAATTAAATTGGTTTTTTTTACCATTGATTTAAATATAAATTTCATGGGGAATCATGGCGGGTTCAAATTATCCAATTTTTCGAATTAACCAATCTCTAACCAGCCAATTCCTTCTGTAATGTTTCTTGACATATATAACTATTGATCCATTTTTATTTCACTTCAGTAGGAAGACACGCGTTAAAGTTCAAGAGAGTTTGAGGATATTTTTAAAATTTTATATCTTTGTTGGGACACTATATTTACTATCTCGATTACAAACTTTTGTTATAAAATAAACATTGCTGGAGACCTTCTTACGTATTTGCATTGCTATATAAAAATATATCAGTATATCTAAGTATCAAATACTCGCTTAGAAAACCCTTGATAAATAAAAATTCAACTAGACCCTCTATTTAAATACAGATTAACCATCAGTATTTTTAATTTTAAGTGTACATAACTATGGGGTATTTATAATTAACATTATTGAAAAAGGATAGACACCGTAGAGTTTAAAATGTATCCACCCACATTGGCATGGAGGGAGGGTTGGAAACAATTAAGGGGAGGTGGGACTCTTGGTACACCCAACCGGGATACGAACCCCGACATCTCCATCAGCATAAATCCAGTACATTGTGATAATAATGCCAAAGGCCACGGAACAATTGATCCATGAGATTTTCAATAATTTATTTGAATCGACAACTAGATAAAGAGTGAAGCGACCAACCATATAATTTTATATTGATAATGAAAGCGGTAGCAGTTTCAAAATTAAAGCGAACCCTGTCGAGAAAGTCGATCGAAAATTGAAGTTGCGGCTTACGTATGAGATTTGAATAGTAAAAGAGGTTGAAAAGTAATCCCATCCAGCCGAGAAAGATCGGTCGGCTTATTGAATCTACCACGCATACGTGATAAAACCTCGGTCGCCGACACGCTATTGCTTTTATCAGATCGATACAGGAATAATCCATACGACTTACATTTACGAATCTACGGTGGGTTTTTTTTCTCTCCCCCGCTCTCTTCAGGACCCGTGTGATATGAAGCGGATGAGACTAACGCTTTTGGTGGCATTTTAAAAAACACTTTTGTTGGAAAGCTATATTTCTAATGCAAACATTTATGGGAGACTTTTGACAATATTATGATAACTATGAGTAAATAAAGAACGTTAATTTTACTACTAAAGCCTTTTTAAAATTTAGATAGTTCTAATATATTTATTTCAATATCATATTTTTTTGATACAATTAAAGCCTTTAAACCGATATAATAAATTTAAACTAAACAGCACCACATTTACTTTTTGGTTTTACCTAAGCCAACTTATATAATTTATTAATTTGAATTTTAAATTTAATTTTAATTTTAAATTTTAATTTAATTTAATTTTGTACTATTAAAAGCCTTTAAATTTAAATATTACATTTGAATAAAAATACATATTTTTTGGCACTACTTTAGACTTTACATTTATATTTCTTTTTAATTTAACATTTAAATGTTTTTGTTTAGTAGTAACACACCGGAAAACCAGACCTAGAGGAGCTTGATGTTTAATCTGTGTGCTCCACCAATTCGGGTTATTAGAAACTTAATATAAAGCTAAGTATGTGCAGGATAGCATAGAAGAGAATTAGAACCACATGTGGAAATTATTCTCGGTGAATTATATTATGTCCAGAATACGAACCTCAACCTTCCAGTGTGCAAAAGAGTTTAATGCGAGTATAAATCCCTAGACTGCTCCGTACCTTTGCAGGTTTATACGCGAGACTCCCTTTTAGACAACACATTGCAAAAGTTCCCAGTAAAGTTTTCGCAAGGATTTTACAAGTTTTTCGTTAAATATATGAAGCTTAAAAAAAAGTCAGTGTGTCCTACCCGTTTGAATTGTACGTATTCACATTAATATATTATGAAAGCAGAGCGGTTGAATTTAAAGCAAGTGTACCCGAATTTGCGCAGAGGAAGAATGGAAAACCCTTTATTAAAAAAATCCCTCGATCTGTACATCTGACCGAAATTCGAGCCCCTATCTCCCCGTTATTGGAAATTTAGTTTATTGCTAAGGTGGCGGCTTAAAACACTCAGTTACTCAAGCGGGCTATTACTAGTTAATAACTTCATTTATTTTTTAAAATTATGTTTGACATGATAACACGGCTTAATCTAAGAGGCATCCAGATTCGGTGGTCAAATAGTCTAAGGCATCACTCTCGCAGTACACTAGAATGTAGATGAGGGGAAGATCGGGGTTCAAATCCCGGTCAAGTGCACTAAGGGTGGTTTTCTCTAAATATTTTTCACTCACTCTCTCCATGCAATTACGCGCTCTTGCTATTATTTCTAACTACCCTCGTACTAGAAAACAATTGAATACAATCTTTTGATTATTAGTAAATAATTATAAGTCTAGTATAATATATAGAGGTGTGCGAATCTTCGAAAATTTCGAGACCTTGCGGATGGCAGTGAGCAAAGGTTTTTTTTTTTATCTGTTCAGGGATCTGCCTATGCGTAGACACATAAACAGCCTTATCTAAGAATAATATCAGAAATATATCCGCCATGATCGTACACAGAAATTGAAACATGTAGAACTACCGCTGAGCTTGTTTTGGTCCCTTATCGAAAATGAATATCCTAACATTGTAAAAAAGAGGCCCTAAAAAAACTCATGCAGTTTACTACTATACACCTATAGGAATTTGAGTTTTCTATCCTCACCATAACATCGATATCTACAAAAAAATAATACAGCCTCTGGTTACAGGCAAAGAGCCACAAGAGTGCCTCTTGGTAGTTCGTTCAAGAATTCAAGAACCATGTTAGACTAAAAACCGTTGTTACCGATATAGAACGAATAGATGTTTTGTGTTATTGTTGCTTAACTGACCGTTTCACATAAAATCATGCCAATTTTAAGATTTCTTTAAGTATTTTTTTATTAACAATGAAACATAAGGATTAAAAAAAATTAAAGTATTGTATTTAACGTACACTTTGTAATCAACTTCTTGAATCTACTGATTGATTACACCAACACACGACTTATAAACTAACTTAAATCAAGAACGAGCACAGCATCCAACCCTCAGGCCATTATTTAACTCATCAAAGTGAAAGGGGAGAACAACACTCCACCAATAATTTTTTAAAAATCAGCCGTCCGGATATTGAATCCTGGACCCTTGGTTCAATAGGCAGACACGCTATCGACTGAGATAAGGTGTTGGATACAGAAAAATGTACTATGCACAAATGTTGGAAATAATGTTCCCTATAAGTAAAATACTATAAAAAAGTAAACAAAACAATTAACTTGAAAGATAATAATGGGAATCGCCTTTAAGAATTAAATAATAATAATAATAATAATATTTAGCACCGCGTCTTACTACCCGTTCGGGTTATACGCTTTAAGAATTAAAATATTTAATCTCTGTAATACATTATTAGATCAAAGAGTGATATGATATAACCAAACATCACTCTATAAAAAGCACAAAATTGTGCTGATTTACAATGTAAGTTTTTGAAATACGTTTCTAATTCATTTTTTAATCATATTGAATGTGAAAATGAAGCTTGTTTGCCAAACAGCACTTTCAAAACAAATTTTTAAAGTACTAAATTTGAACAAACAAATAGGTCCAAGCGTTTAAAGTTCTACAGAAGTGTTCAGGGATAAAACAACATAAACACCCCTTTGTCGGAATAGGAACTACATGGGAAGTGAATTATTGTCAAAAGAAAATGGAGCTTTTTTTTATAGGGGTCTTTACTTTACATTTGGCTTGGTAAAATAATAACGTTGCTAATGGTGTATTTTATGATTCTTTCAAGCCAGAAAAGTAAATTGAAAGTGAGTCGATTAAAGTAACTCCTTCCAAAAAAGATTAATAGTGATACAATTTAACTTAAACTATCCTAAGAACTTTAGTAAGTATAGACATTTATTATTCATCACAAAAAAAAGACATTTTTCGTAATGATGATGCTCAGAATCTAATATGTACCTCATCGCTCAATTTATGGGAATGTATAATAAATGACCGGACATGTTTGGAGAATAAATACCGAGTTGTAGAACTAACACAAAAAAGTTTTATTAACGTATGGTTCAGCGAATCTGATTAAATAGTGAAGAGTTATTGGTGATTATTTATGGAGTTTTGATAAACAAAAAAGTGTATTATTATTACTATTATTATTTAGGACAGGTCCATTCCTTTTGTCAATGAGCTTAGACCGCCATTGCACCCTGTCCTCTGCCTCCTCCTTCAGCTCCCAGAATTTTCTTCTTTCCTTCAAGTCAACCAATATTTGACTCCTCTTTCTTCCTAAGCTCCTCTTTCCGTCAACCTTTCCTTCAATGACGTCATGCAGAAGTCAGTTCCTCCTAAGGATGTGTCCTATCCAGTTTGCTTTGCACCAAAGAATCACATCCAAAATGGTTCTCTTCTCACCCACTCTTCTTAGGACTTCTTCATTTGTTACACTATCTATCCCCCTGATCTCCTCAAGTCTTCTCTAGCACCAGATTTCAAAACTCTTCAAGTTTTTCTTTTCCATCTTCTTGAGAGTCCAAATTACTACTCCATAAGCGCTATGCTCTAAATGTATTAATTTTTTTTTAAATTTCATGTTTGTACTAATTTCGGGGTTTGAACTAGATTTCCGGTCGGGGTGAAATCGGTAGTTGTGATTAGCGAGCTTAAAAATTTAAGACATTTTTGTGTGAATAAAACGGATACCTTTTAAGGATAAATTATATACCAATAAACGACTTTCAAACTAGATAGACAATGATATTAAACATCTACGCTACCTGCAATTATTATTATTATTATTATTATTATTATTATTATTATTATTATTATTATTATTATTATTATTATCATCATCACCGCGTCTTACTA
>CABFWO010006865.1:7054-30575 GCA_902155825.1 Timema genevievae | reverse complement strand
GATGAATAAAAGTGTTATTGTTTGAAAATAGTGAAGTATTATACCACAATTTCCTGAAGAAACATTTGCATTAAAGGATATACAATTCAATTTTACAGTTAATATTGTCCAAATACAAATACAATCCTTAACATATTTAAATATGTAGTTATCATCAATGTTGTTTACAGTCTACCAAGACTACACTTACATTAAAAGTTGGTTATTAGCTTGTATATTGGTTTCATAAACCATATTATATTAAAAGTTCGATAAATATAATGAATAAGGTATCTTAAAACTTGATTACATTTGTTTGAATGACAAACTTTGTGTAGTTGCCATACATTCAAACTATCACTTAGGTTATAGGCTTGTAGAAAGTAATATTATATTACCATTTTCATTTACAAAGTTGGCTCATATCTTGTATAAGACTTATTGCTTTCAGAAACGATATTTTGTTGAAAGTTCGATAACTATAACTAAACAAGCTAGCTAAAAAATGTATTATATTTGTATGGACATCTGCGAATAAAATGTTCGAGCTGTCGTCTGCACCATTGTGTAAGAGAGAAGAAAACTTTCTGGTATCTCTATCTCTCCTACACACATACAAGACAATGTGGTATTTTGACATTCACTAATTTTTATGAATATATTAAATATATCAATGTATGATTAGTTAAATGAAATGAATGAGTTAATAAAAGGTTTATGTTTCTTTAAATAATTCCATTTAGGCTAAAATAGTAATACATCCTACAAGCCTATAAGCTGAATTATCGTTTGAACGTGAGACTTCTACACAAAGTTTGTCATTCGAACAAAAGTAATTAGGTTTTTAGTGACCTTATTTCATATTAGTTATCGAACATTAAATATAATATGGTTTCTGAAATCAATATACATGTTGAGACCCAACTTTAAATATATTATAGTATACTGTAAAGTGAGGGTACTTTGCCCCTGGGGGGGTTAAATTGCTCCAAAAAGAAAATGTTTTATTGCCATATAGCGAGTGTTCTAAGAATCATTTGGTATTGTTTACGAGTCTTACCAGTAGGCGACTACCTCTTTTGTTGGGAATTGTCAATTAGAGATGGGCAGAACGGCTCACTCTTGGGAACGGGTTAAAGTGATTCAGTTAAGTGAAATGAGCCGTCCATTTTTATCGTTCAGTCGTTCGCGACCGACCTGATAACGGCTAGTGGATCATCGTTCGCGAACGACCTGATACCGGCTAGTGGATCATCGTTCGCGACCGACCTGATACCGGCAAGTGGCTCATCGTTCGCGACCGACCTACGGCTTTCAATCAGTCAGTTCCCGGTGCCATTTAGAGAAACACATTGTGTAAATGAGCTATTCCCTTCGCATCAAAGGCCTGCTTTCTGGGAGAAGTTTTTAAAGTTTATTAAATTAATTATTGTATTATTTATGCTCATGAATCAAATCTAAAACTTATTAAAGGTAGCACTTTATTTATTATGATTAATTACGTAGTTTATTAAGTAGTATAATTGTATTTAAATACACATTTGTTTAAAAAATAGAATGCCACTAAGAAAAAGTAAACTTTTGGATCACTTTTCTGAAATTGAAGACAAAAAAGCCAAGTGTGGGTATTTTTCACAATTCGTCAATTTAGCTTGTGGTTCTACCGGGAACTTAATGAGACATCTTAAAGCCAAACACCCTACTTTTAGAAGTGATTTTCCCCATAGGTCGGTACCATCAGTTGATCAAGCCACATTAAACTTAGTTAGAAAACTGTCGATGATGTAGATAATATAGATATAGAAGTGAATTCAGACATTAATCAACCGTCTACGGCAAACCAGGCCTCTCAGTCGGCACCTCGGATCTAGCCTGCGGGCCCTAGGTTGCGGTGCAATGCCTTAGAGCACGTGATAGTTTTAAAATATTTGATTTTCTAAGGAAGCATTCAAATTTGCCTCTTGTAGCCTTTTTCCTAAACTCTAGAGACCATTTCTACCTGTGAGTACAATGTTGCTTATTGTTTGGCATTATTGACGAGGGTGGTGGTTGGAGGGGAGGGGGGAGGACGCAGAGGAGGTAGATTTTCTGAACAAGAAGGGAAAAAACTTCTTTCGGCCGAAGAGTTTTCCGATTGTCTTGTGTCGTTCAATTCGAACTAGTTCATGTCGATAAGGTGAACTAGTTCGACTCATACACCTTGGGGAGCCGTTCAATTTAAACCAGTTGTTCGCGAACGACACATCTCTATTGTCAATGGTTTCCATCTCATGCATTGAGTTTCACCAATGTGAGTGTTATCTTAATACGTGTCCGGAAATAAAATGTATATGCGGGAAAAAGTTGTTGTTTTCATTATTTTAAAATAGGATCCATAAGGTAATTGTATTTTTTTATTATCAAGTAATATGTGCTGATTACAAACAAATTAACAGTTTTATAAAAAAAACATTTTCTGTTATTATTAGCGAATTTGAATTTAAGGTTATGTTTTCAGCCTTTTTGGGGGCTAATTTGCTCCAAATCGTAGATGGAAATAAAGTGGTGATTGCTGAAAATTTGTCTCCCCATTTGAATGTTAAAAATGTTCAAAAAATGTTGTCAGGAAAATATTTAGTTTTCCTCCTGGCAAATAGTACGCACCTTACCCAGCCAATTGATGTGGCTTCTTTCACGCATTAAAAGTGGTTTGGAGGAAGGTATTGACAGAATGAAAAAAAAAAACCAGCTTAAGAACTGAAGTCTATTTTACTTCTGAAGTAACAGTTCCCATTTCTGTTGAAAAAGTGCTATGAAGTTATGCAGCCTAATATTAAAACAAATTTAGAAAATGGTTTAAGAAATGCGGAAAATTTACTTATTATTTGGAGCCACTATTACAGCGTATTGCAAGAAAAGAGGCATCAGGACACAAAGAAGCAGTAAATACAGCTTTCCTTGAAATTCTACAAGCCTTAAGAAATGCAAGTCCTAGCGGTGAATGTGCTCCTAAAATAAGAAAGAAAATCTGTTCCTCCTGAAATGAGTGTGTCAAATGCAGAAGAACATTTAACAATAATGGTTCACTCTCTAACTGGAGAATCATCTACTGAACAAACAACTGAGAAAACATTAGAGCCTTCTGTTGTCATTTATCCTAGGAACAAAAGAAACGTGTGAAACCTGTACGATCAGAAACTTCTTCAAGTGAAGAGGAAGTGGCAGATGATGTACTACTCCAAGATTCATCTGATGAAGACCTGGATACATTCAGAAACAAATTAGAATTACAAGGTGACAATGAGAATTAATAACAGAGGGTTTTTTGTAGTTCCTGATTTACAATCTGTTGATGACTGCATGTAATTTAATTTTTGCAAATACTTTTTACAATTACCTTACAGTTACTTATTATTGTTTCATCTTTTTTTCTAATTTTCTACTCTTTTTCAATCTTATTTAATTCATGTAAAATATTTCTTCTTAGTGATATTGTGGCTTCTTTTTCTAACTTCAATTAAGATTTTTGTTTAAAAATTAAATTTATTCACTGCAGAATTTTTAAGGATTATTTTGGTATGTATAACATTGCCCCATAATAGTTTTTAATACAATATTATGTAGGTTTTCTATAGTGAAGCAAAGTTATCAGCTCGTATGGGCTGCTTTGCCCCACTTTTAAAAAATATATTTATTTTAAATATCATAATTACTCAAAATTATGAAAAATATTGTTTTATGATAATTTAGCCTATTTATAATTATTTTCCTGAGCTATTAAAAATAATGGTAAGTAATCTACAGTACATTAAAAAAAATATTGGAGCAAAGTAGCTTCCTACAAGCCCTATAATCTAAAATATGATAGTTTGAATTTAAAACTACTACACAAAGTTTGTTATTTAAACACATGTAATTAAGTTTTTAACTACCTTATTTCATTATAGTTACCAAACATTAAATATAATATGGCTTCTGAAAGCAGTAGGCTATACAAGCTAAGATCCAAATTTGAATATATTGTAATGTAAGGTAGTAATACTTCATACATATCTGAACCAACAAAGGGGCTGTAGTGGTTGTTGGTTCAGATACATCGATGACATCTTTATGATCTGGACCAGCACCACTTAGAAACTTGAGTCCTTCCTGGCAGACCTCAACAAATTTTCACCGCTAAGCTTTAACTGGAAAATATCCACATCCAGCATTACTTTTCTGGATGTAGACATCACACTCCATCAGGGAGACACACCTGAAAACAACTGTGCACACCAAGGAAACCAACCAGGAACAATACCTTCATTATGACAGCTGCCAACCTATGAGCACAAAGAGATCACTCCCACATAGCCTAGCCATTAGAGCCAAAAGAATTTTTTCTGACCACAATGATCTTTTACAATACAATAAAAAACTGCAACATGCTTTTTATGAACAGAGGCTACCCCAAAGCACTGGTGTGTAGTCAAATAGACAGAGCTCAAAATAGCGGGCCCACAACATCAACAGGAACAAACAACATCATCCCTCTGGTCACTATACACCACCCTGGACTCCACAAACTCAACAATCTCTTGAAAACAGGTTTCTCCATACTGCAAACCTCCACCACTACACAACATATCTTCAAGGAGCCTCCAAAAGTAACCTATAAACAACAACCAGAAAATCTTTGCAACTTACTTGTAAAACCCAAACTGCCGGACCCCACTATTCAACCCGAACCCAAACAAATATTAGGTTCATTTCCCTGCAACCACACCCCCTGCAAAACTTGCACCATACATAAACCAATAAATTCATTCTCCAGCAACATAACTAGAATAAATTATCCTATAAAAGGCCACCATGCTTGTGATTGTGAAAACCTCATCTACCAACTGGAATGCAACCAGTGCCAAGCACAATACATTGGTCTCACAACAGAAACACTAAGAAAGAGAATGAATGGTCAATCGACATGACACAAAAATTGAAAAATAAAGATAAGTCTGTAGCATCACATGCTGAAACCAATAATTTGGATTTTAATCACTGCTACACAACCAGGGTGGTCAAATTCCTGAACAAAGAAATATGCAAAACTTCACAACTAAGGATATGGGAACTGGCCCATCAATATATCATCAAATCTAGAAAAGCCCCTAGGTCATTCCTCTCCTTCCTACCAGCACACTTGTTGTTACATTCAATGTCACAATAATAATAATACAGGATATAACACAACTTTTAGTTTTTCTATCTATCTATGTATTCATAGTGCTGCCGTCTATGTGATGAATAGGAATGTGTGTGTACTTTCTTAAACAATTACCTAACCCAGCCATACCTTATTAGGGTGTTTCAAACCTTAGTTTTTTATTCGTTAACAAGATAGTCATGATATTCATCAACTGAACTGTTTCCAGCCTGTGGCCAGGTTAGTTTAGTAAAATGCCTGTCTTCCTCTATCCTTCCACCACTCTTCCTCATTTAAGTTCTTTCATTCTTCTCCTCTCACTTGAATACTTTCTGTTATCTGCTCCTACCATCTCTTTCTTGGCCTCCTTCGCAGTCTTTTCCTACATCCTCTCTTTTTCCATCCTCATTACACGCCCATACCATCTCAGTCTTGCTTCCTCTACTATCTCATGTACTCCCTGTACCCCCACTCTTTCCAGCAGGATAACTTTATTCCTAATCTTGTTTCTCCTCGTGACAGCTAACATGCTCCTCACAAACTCCATTCCCATGGCCTCCACTTTCCTTGTCTCTCTTTCATTCACTGCCCATGTTTTTGCTGCATATGTGACAATGGGTACAAGGTAGGCCTACACTCTTATGAAGAACATAAGAGGAAATATAAATAGACTAGAATAATAGAAAATACAAATAGTAACTAAATAGTATTTCTTATAATCCATTCACTATTTTATTCTTGGATTCATTTAAGTATTAAATTACTGGTATAAGGCCTGGTTGTTATGTTCATCCTATTTTTCCTGATTGCATTAACACTTGTTTATAGATATTGTTCTACGAGAAAGTGATATCCTTCTTCTTCTTTGGGGTTCATTAATGTCAATTAAAATGAGAAATATTCACAAATACAAGTTCTTTATTAACAAAAGATGTATACAATTATGAAAAAATATAATATTTAAATGGTCACTCATAGGTGCTAAATCTCCATTAGACAGAATATAAAATAACATTTATAAAGATCATTGTTTTCAAATGAAATTGAACACATTGATGATTTGGACGGAACAATTAATATCCACAAAACTATTCTTGTTTACCAATATATCTAACCTTTCAAATATGACAAATTATTCAAAGTCTGAAATATTAATTTGTGTCTTAAAATAATGTTACAGAGTAACCACAATATGTATGATGAGAATTAGGTTTTGAAACTGAGTTACTTATTTTATTTATTAGTACTTTATTGTGTTTATATTTCATCAAATCAACCAGATTAAGGGCCAGTTTCCTAGTAATACTTAGTACACTCAAAGTGCGGTGCTACACTAAATACAGGACGATACCTACCTAGACCAGAATAGAATGAGCCAGTTTCATATGTGAAACTAGTACAATGCATTTGAGCTTAGGTAAGTGTCATATTGTGTTTAGAATAGCACCACACTTGAAATGTACTCAATATGACTATGAAACTGTCCCAAAAAATAAATCTAAATGCAAGTTAATGCTGCATTAATATTTGGAAAATAAGGATGATGTAACAGCTTTTAAAGAATTTTGATGATACACATTTAATGATAATAAACATTAATAAGCCATTTTGTCAGAATACTTATTTAACTAAAAATATGGATTTTCTCATCTAATATTTAGAAAATCATCTAACTCTAGTTCCTAGCAATAAAACTAGATTGTTTTGGTGTTAATAGATCTAATCTTTATGAGTATCTTTGATAAAGATAATAAACTTGTAGTTTACTTAAATATATTAAATTATTGGCTTAAAAAACAGTAATTTTCTAATTTCTATATTAGTAGGTTGGGAAAAAGTTGAGATTCTTTCATTGTTGCCATCTTCGAAGATGAGATCTATTTTAATTATTTTATTTAATAAAAAACACAATAAAATCAATTTTATAAAAATGATTAATAATAGCTTGGATAAAAATTAATATACTTGTAAAAGCATGCACAAATCTGATTAAAAATATAATATTTTATATTTTCACTGTTTAAAAGCTGTCAAAATGAAAAGACTTATAAAAATACATTTTCTAATAAACAAATTTATAGATGCAAGTCATTAAAATCAAGTTACTATAGTAAAACATTGCAATGTAAAGACAGAAAAAAAATGACTGAAAACTTATTCTTTTATAAAAGCTTATTAATATTTAAAAACTGTTTAAAAATCCACATTTGTTAACATTTTATGACATTATAATTTGAGGTTTACAGGGTACTTTCTTAAATATATATCACTAAATTGCTAAGCATTATAAAAATATACTAGTCTAAAACCTCAATTTCAAAATGTCATATTACACAATCATGAAGTTAAATGTTATGATAAATAAAGTGTTAATGTTTAAGAAACGAGCATAGTTAGACTTGATAAAACCATCTGAATGAAAGGACCGCAGCCACACCAAGACTAAGAACTACCACACTGGAACGTGCCATGCTGCCACTCAACTGCAAAAACCAAAACAAAATTGAAACAATTCCCAGCGTCAATTTAGCAAAATATTTTGGCAGTTAAAGCTATAATAGTATTTAATAGGAGTGTGCGAAGCCAGTTTTTTCGTGAAGTCAAGATTAATATTTGAAAATATTTTTGAAGTCAAATCATAGTTCAAGTATTTATTTTATCACTGCATCTTACTACCTGTTCAGATTATACACATAATATATAATAACTATAATGGGGCAATGGGAAACCATTTAGGGGAAGCCACCCTTAGTAAAACCAACCAGGAATTGAAACCTGATCTCATCAACAGCAGGGCAGTCTGACATGAGTGACGCCTTAGACCATTCGAACACTGAAACGAGTTTTTAATAAAATAAAGCCCTAGTTCTGAAGACAAAAATTTGTTAAAACTTGATGTGTTTAGCATTACTCTATATTTAATTTAGTTCAATTTGGTACAAAACATTGTCATTAAAACTTGATCTTATATAGTGTATTAGACTATCTTAGTCCTAGTCCATTTCTTCTAATAAAAAATATTTACAAAAATAAATTAGTTTATTTCAACAACTTCACTGGATTATTAAAACATAAAAGGTTAGGTTAAGTTATGTTGGAATAGTATCATATAAATATTAAGTTATATTAAATTTTGTGCACTAAATACTTATAATACTTATTGCTACACCCTTTTAATGTCTTAGCTGGGGGTGTTTCCAATTATATTAAAAAAATACAATATTAATTAATTTTGCTTTTGTTATGACCGGTTGCCACTTCATAGAGGATGGGAGCACAAGCATAGGTAAACTACCCTATCTCTATTATATTCTTAGACCATGCAGAAGCCTTTAGTTTGACTACATTCTTTGTTGGAATACCGGACACAACTGTCCTGCTAGTCAGGCAGTTTGTCCCTGGATGAACTCCGGGTCATGAACCGGCCGTTCATCCCTAACTGGAATTTACATGGTCAGTACAGAAGACATTGTTTCAAGACTAGGAATGTTTGTAAGATAGGTGGCCGTCCTAGGTTGCAACTATTCCTAGTTTCAACTATGCACTTCTGTAGCTGCACATTCTTAATTTTGAATGTACACGCTGTTCTACATGTTGTTGGCTCCCAACAGTATCACTGGAAGCTTGTTATTGGGTTGTGTGTGTATGTATAAATTTTGATTAAAAAAATATTTTATATAATAAGGCATAGAAAAAGTTTAAGGAGTTTTGCTCTCTTGGCTTAGTATCCCCATGAAATCCAATCTTGTTCAATCTGTTAACACATTTAAATAAAAATGTGAATAAACTGAAGCACACAGTCAACATTTTAATTTACTTTTAGTTCAGCAATAAAAATAATTATCAAATCACTTTTAGAACTAAAAAAATATGTGCAGTTAAAACTTTTTATTTTTAACTTTCCTAGTACTTATTAAAATAATTTGTTATTTTAAAAACCAAACACATGAGTAGTGAGTTGCAATTAACTTATATGTTTGACTTTATATCACCTTTACTTTTATATTTCTTTGTTTCTGACATTTAAAAAAATAAATTTAAAACTATTGAGACGTTAACATGAATGAGAATTAATAATACTAAACAAAGAATCACATATAAATGAGCGGCCATTAATAGCTAAAAGAATTTCAATGGAGAATGTTTTCAACATTAAGTATTAAATGTATGGGTTAAATTTTACATCAAGTTTTGAGTTTATCTAAATTATTTATTTAATTTAAAATCAGATAATTTAACACTTAAAGAAACAGTGACTCACCAGTACATTTATTTGTGTATTGTTTTGATGCAAAATTTACTTTTCAACGTGCCGACAAATTTTTAATATAATCTCTCTGTTTGTGCATCAATAACATTTTATTTACATGTGTGCTGTAGATAAAGGTTGATATTATAGGTTAGTCGTTACCAAATACGTAAGAAATTCCTATTAATTCATATGAAATATATAAAATGATTTACTTAAAAAAAAATTCCAGATTCATAACTAAAAGCTCACTTTAAAATTGCACGTTGTTTTGTCAAAATGAAATTACGAAAAGTTTATAAATGCATATCATGTAAATCAAACAGGCCGCGAGGCAACGAACATAAATCGACTACTGAACGAGGTTAGTTGTCAATATTAATTCAATATTTTGTCTAAATGACAGTGGAACTATTTAAAATGTAAAAGAGTCGTTTACAAAGAGCAAATAAGTAATAACCTTAACCGAACATTATTTTTAACATAACATAATATGATAGTAATTTATTAAAATCAGCAATATCAACAGAAATATAGGAAAATATTAATGGAGGTCATGGCAGCAACAAACCTGACTGGCCCTTTTTATGATAATTTTGTTTGCATCAGTAAATAGTCAAAACAGAATCGAACTAATTGAATTATTAGCAATAAATCAATAGCACCAATTGTTCTAAAACCCACAAAGATAATTTTTATCAGCAAGTAAGAAACAAAGATTAATAATAATTTTTTATATAGGTACTGTATTAAAATTAAAATTAATTAACAGGTCTTTCATTATTATGTAGTTCATCAATAATGGAGTTAGTTCATTGCCGTTTCAAAAAAGTTTATAACTAAGAATGGGATTGGTTCGTGACCGATTCAAAAAGGTTTATAGCTGTAAGAATGGGATTGGTTCATGGCAGATTCAATAAGGTTTAGAGATGTAAGAATGGGATTGGTTCATGGCAGATTTAAAAAGGTTTATAGCTGTAAGAACGGGATTGGTTCATGGCAGATTCAAATAGATTTATAGCTGTAAGAATGGGATTGGTTCATGGCAGATTCGAAAAGTTTTAGAGCTGTAAGAATGGGATTGGTTCATGGCTGATTCAAAAAGGTTTAGAGCTGTAAGAATGGGATTGGTTCATGGCAGATTCAAAAAGGTTTAGAGCTGTAAGAATGGGATTGGTTCATGGCAGATTCGAAAAGGTTTATAGCTGTAAGAACGGGATTGGTTCATGGCCGATTCAAAAAGATGTATAGCTGTAAGAACGGGATTGGTTCATGGCTGATTCAAAAAGGTTTAGAGCTGTAAGAATGGGATTGGTTCATGGCAGATTCAAAAAGGTTTAGAGCTGTATGAATGGGATTGGTTCATGGCAGATTCAAAAAGGTTTAGAGCTGTAAGAATGGGATTGGTTCATGGCAGATTCAAATAGATTTATAGCTTTAAGAATGGGATTGGTTCATGGCCGATTCAAAAAGATTTATAGCTGTAAGAATGGGATTGGTTCATGGCAGATTCAAAAAGGTTTATAGCTGTAAGAACGGGATTGGTTCAGGGTCGATTCAAAAAGATTTATAGATGTAAGAATGGGATTGGTTCATGGCAGATTCAAAAAGGTTTAGAGCTGTAAGAACAAGATTGGTTCATGGGAGATTCAAATAGATTTATAGCTGTAAGAATGGGATTGGTTCATGGCAGATTCAAAAAGTTTTAGAGCTGTAAGAATGGGATTAGTTCATGGCAGATTCAAAAAGGTTTATAGCTGTAAGAATGGGATTGGTAATGCCCGATTCAAAATGGTTTATAGCGGTAAGAGGGTGGCTATAAAACTTTTACTATAACACTCCCTGCATTTTTTTTTTAGGCGAATAGCAATTTTCCCATTTATTACAGCCATGATCCTTTATTTTTGAAAATAATCCTAACAACAATTAACATCTAGATTCTTATAAGTTATTTTTATGGCATTAAATGATTTAGGTATTATTTTTGTGCCTGTGCAATGTGTTATATCAAACCACGTACAACATATTTGTCAGACTTGTGGCCTACAAGACCTTTGGGTGAACCAACAAACAATCCGGCCTGAGTTTTATTTTTATAAACTTTGCAGTGATGACATGATGACATTTGTAAATTGGACATTGTTTTGGAAAAATCTAGCGAGTGAAGTTGGTGTATCAAATTTTTACTTCTTGCTCACCAGAATTCGATTCCCAAAAATTGCTTGTGCATACTAAATATGGGCAATGTTCGGTGACATATAAGTATGAGGACAGTTATTACCTCTTATGAAAAGAAAAAGATATCAAAACTAACATGTCTTATGGACTATTTGTCATCAATCATGATATGCGCATTCATATAGTTGTCAATGTAAGGGCCCACATTTTGATGACCTAGAAATGATCAAAATATGACCTGTAAAATTATCTGGAAATTCTAAAAAATACCTCAAAATTTTTTAAGTGTCCTAAAAATATTAACAAAGGGTCATAATAAATGCACATGACTAAATCAAGCATGTGCTTTACAAATGTATACTAAAAATTATCCATGTAATTAAGATTTAACAGCTAAACTCTTGCATTCTGATAAACATAATATTGATTTACAATTAATATCCACTTCAGAAGTTATAGCTACCTCCTCCCTAAACAACCCTCTCCAGCCTGGTTGCACTCTCATCAGGAATGTGTAATACCTGCTTCAGAAGTAATAACTACCCCTTCCCAGCACAACCCTCTCCAGGCTAGTTGCAATCTCACCAGGAATGTGTAATACCTGCTTCAGAAGTAATAACTACCCTCTCCCAAAGCAACCCTCTCTAGCCTAGTTGCAGTCTCACCAGGAATGTGTAATACTTGCTTTAGAAGTAATAACTACCCTCTCCAGCCTAGTTGCAGTCTCACCAGGAATGTGTAATACCTGCTTCAGAAGTAATAACTACCCTCTCCAGGCTAGTTGCAGTCTCACCAGGAATGTGTAATACCTGCTTCAGAAGTAATAACTACCCTCTCCCAACACAACCCTCTCCAGGCTAGTTGCGGTCTCACCAGGACTGTGTATTTTACAGCCATTCAAGATAAGAGATACAAAGTTCAATGCCTACATTATCTTCTATTCCCAACAACTGTGGGATTAAAACATTTATGCATTTATAAAATATCGATGATATTAAAATGTATACTTATTCAACATGAATGTATTAAAATTACTCAAAAATTTCTATAAATGCCTAAAATGACAACAAATGACCAAAAACTTACCAATAGAATATACATTTCTACAATAAGGGGATCATGAACAGAGCTTATGGGTATTGTCTGTGATATACCAATAAAAAGGTGACATGTCATCAAAATGTGGGCCCTGGTCATTGTACTATTGACAGCATAAATCTCTCCCGAGTTGAAGGGTGATCTTAATTGATCGCTCATAAGTAACTAACAATTTCTGCACATCCATTACAGAATCTGCCTAAGAATATGAGTGAAGAATGACCCAGGGCACAGGATGACTCCTGGATAGCTTAAACAGTAAGAGCAGTGGCATACTAAACCAAATGTCCAGGGTTTTATTCTCGTGTCCAGGTGTTATTTTTCAATTTAAAGAAGGTGGTATTTACATGCGGCTATAACTATAATTAACAACTATAATAGCGTGGCTGTTTAATCCATCAATAATGAAAGTGACGTTAACACAAGATTTAAAGCCTGACATTTACACCATTGATGCAAATAAAAGGTTTCATATTTCTGGTAAACAATAGAAACCAAACCATTAACATTTTATATATATTCTTAATTTTCTCTTTGTAATCTTAAGGATTATCAAATTAGGTTTTTTTTACTTAAAATTGTCACAATATATTTTTTAATGCTGCTTTTTTATTAACTTTCATTTTCATTGGGCCTTTATGATCTAATGAGTTTGTCACACATGATTTACAACCATATCACATTAAGAATGCCATGCATTTTGTTAGCACCGAGAAACAAAACCTATTACTTATGTTCAAATGTTTATGCAGAATCAGTTAAATTATTTAAATTCCTTGACTTTTTCTTCTTTTTGATTAAATTCCCTTTTCTCTGAAACTAAACAATTGCCTTACTTTTCAAAGTTTTCCCTGTCTGTAGCCACCATGCGTTAGAATATAGTTAGTTCATGGCTGTTTAAAAATGTTTATAGAGTAATAATGGAGTTAGTTCATGGCTGTTTAAAAATGTTTATAGAGTAATAATGGAGTTAGTTCATGGCTGTTTAAAAATGTTTATAGANGTAATAATGGAGTTAGTTCATGGCTGTTTAAAAATGTTTATAGAGTAATAATGGAGTTAGTTCATGGCTGTTTAAAAATGTTTATAGACAGTAATAATGGAGTTAGTTCTTTGATGTTTCAAAGAGGTTTATAACAGTAAAAATGGTGGTTGGTTCAAGGCTGATTCAAAATGGTTTATAACAGTAAGAATGGGGTTGGTTCAAGGCTGATTCAAAATGGTTTATAATAGTAAGAATGGGGTTGGTTCAAGTCTGATTCAAAATGGTTAGTAATAATAAAAATGGGGTTGGTTCAAGTCTGATTCAAAATGGTTAGTAATAATAAAAATGGGGTTGGTTCAAGTCTGATTCAAAATGATTTATAACAGTAAAAATGGGGTTGGTTCAAGGTTGATTCAAATGGTTTATAACAGTAAAAATGGGATTGGTTCAAGGTTGATTCAAAATGGTTCATAACAGTAAAAAGGGGCTGGTTCAAGGCTGATTCAAAATGGGTTATAACAGTAAAAATGGGGTTGGTTCATGACTGATTCAAAAATGTTTATTAGGTAAATTAACAATTTTTTTTTAAATGGCTAATTTAATTTAGTTTAGTACAGTAAAAATTGTTAGTATAATAGTTACTCAAGATTGTTTAGTATAGTAAGACCAATGTGTGTTTATGGGAACCACTTAAAACAAAGAGGTCAATATTGATCTTAGTGCTGGCTGGTTATCAATGTTGATCATTGGACCTTGGAACAATGACATCACTTTAGACTCAATGGAATCATAGAGGTAGTTCACATAAGGTTAAGGTTGTTGCAAGTCAAAACAAGCACAGCATGCAAGCTGTGAAACTGGCACATAAAATTAAAAATCAATTTTTGCAAAATGGCTCTCCATTCTTGCCCAAAAGTAATTCAATAGGAAGCAAGGGTTACCTCAAGTGCAGCAAAATTTCTAAGTTTATCTTCAAGTGGCCTTTTAAAACTCGAACTAGTAAAAGGGTTCTGCTGCTTAAACATCTGTTTGGACTAAGTTAAACAAATTATATCACTTTTTTTTAAAAGAAATATGATATGAAGAAAGGATCTCAAGTGTTTATTTCTATTGTAGATTCCTCCTTTTTCCTCTTTCTCAGTACCCCAAATATGTATGTGTGAGAGCAGATCAGACAGATAAAACCATGATTAAAATTTAATAAAAGCAAAGAAAAATGGGAAAATAAACTACTAAGAGTAAATTTGATGAAGAAAGCCCACTTAGGGAAAGAGGAAAAAGTGGGAAGAATCCAATGTACAAAGGTGACATCTTTCTTTCTTCTGTCTTCTATAATAGAAATAGTCACACAAATTGGGTAATATTTCGGCATTGTTGCCTTTATCAAACAAAAAAGAGAAGAGGGAATAAACTTTACACAAATAGTGAATCACTCAATTTTGAAGTTGTTTGATAAAGGCAACAATGCTGAAATATTACTCAATGTGTGTTCAAATTAGTGTTTAAATGTGTGGGTGACTACTTCTACTAATATTAGTAGGGAGAAGAAAGAAAGATGTCACCTTTGTGTATTGAATTCTTCCCACTTTTCCCCCTTACCCTAGGTAGGCTTTCTTAATTAAATTTACACTTATCAGTTTATTCTTACTTTTTCCTTACTAATATCAATTTCCAATATTATAAAATGATTCAGCCATTGGGCCACCTAATTCTTAAACAAACCACAATATAAGTAGTTATTACAAGCACTGAAATCCTGACATTAGTATTGGACTCCTAAAACAAAGTATAATTAACATAATATTCTGGTAATAGGTTTAAAGAGCAATATTTTAATATATGAAAATAAGTTAAACAATAGTTATCATATTACCGCTTCGGTGACCATGTGGTCTAACGTGCTACTCTCGCAGTAAACTAGACTGCCCATGATGGGGAGATTGAGGTTCGAATCTTGGTCAGGTGTACTGAGTTTTTTTTTTCCAAAGTGGGTTTCTACTTTCCCTCCACGCAAATGTGGGTATACTTCCTATAAATATAACCTTCCTAATTCCTAAAACCATCAGTGTAGTTAGTACATAAGTGTACAACCCAAATGGGTAGTAAGACATGGTGTTATATAAAAAAAAAGTTATATTTAAAAACCTTATTTTTATCAAGTTTAATAAAACAATAACTTGAGAGCTGGACAGTTTATTAAAATACTTACGAAGACAAAATAATTGCAGCGATCTCCTTGACAGCATTCAGAGCACTTCCAATCTTGATACCAGATATAAGTGCAATATGGCATGTTTTTACTTCTTGTCTGTACGCAGGTATCCTTTGTGGCACAGCGCTTTGATAGATAGTACTGTTTATCTGCTCCCTGTGACCAATATGGTGGTGCTGAAAGAAAAAAAATAATTCCCTGTATCAGAAAATGTAAAATCCAAAAGCATTCAAAACTAGTATTTTGTCACCTTAGCCCCCAGAGTGAGTCCTACTTAGGGCTAGCAATTTAACATTATATTCTTTTAAATTGAAAAATGACACCTGTACACGGTAATCGAACCTGGGACATTTGGCTTAGCATGCCAATGCTCTAACTACTTACTGAGCTATCCAGGAATCATCCCATGCCCAGGGTCATGACCGAGGTTGATTCCCATTTCCAGGTGTCATTTTTCAATTTAAAGAATATGTTATTTAGATGCAGCTATAACCACAATTAATAAAATATAATAGCTTTGCTATTTAATCCATAATTGCAATATAGTGTTGTGCACACTACATGTCCGGCTGTAGTATATTAAAAAATCTCCCCATTGGTTGTGGGTTTGATCTTATTTTTCTAAAATACAAGACTAACATTTTATTTCAAGTCTAAAATTCAAATTTGAATTCTCAAATCTTAAATAATGTTTTATATCAGCAAAAACAAATTAAATTGAAAATTAAAAAGAAAAAGTGAAATTTTGTTTGAGTTAGTAGCTAGTAGTTACATTACGTATGAACCTTAAAAAAGGTTATATAATATTGAATATTGTTTTCGTTGTTAATATGTCATTTTTATTATTTTATAAATAACAAAAAGGCCACTTTTGTTGCTAACTAAATTATTTTTATTATTTTGTGCTTTTTTTATCAGATGAAAACCATAATCATTGTTTAACATTAAGGTTTTGAGGCGTGTCGACACAAAGCCATTTTTATAGAAATCGATAAAAAATTATAAAAAACCCTTGGGGGTGAGGTAATTACAAAATTTCACCTGCTGCACACAGCAATTGAATACACTAAATAAATATAGAATACAAAGATCAACAAAGTACTAAAATCTATTAAAATAAATCTCAGTTTGAGACAAGAAACACTACAAGAGTAAGAACCGGTTGGCATTGAGAGATTCGCTGAAGGTATAACTCAAAAGTAAACAAATAACTTGTTCCCCAATGAATAGTCAAGTGAATAGGGGCATACCTATGGCCCTTCACTAAGATGTGATACTAACTAAGAGGAACAACCCAAAGTCCACACACAGGAGATGGTTCCTCTCCTAATACAACTCAGTGAGGTAAAGTATTAACTGGATCTGTGTACCCTTTCAAAGTGTAAGGAACATATAGGGGGACAATTGAAAGATTTAAAGATAAGAAATAGTAATATTAAATAATAAAATATACTTTGGCAGAAATTTTTGAGGCAAGCACTTAACATATTTAATCATTTAGGGACCTCTTACTTTTGAATGAGTTGTTTGTGTGACAGGATAGTTTCTACTAGTTCTCGGTATCGTTCAGATTAATGTACTTAAAACAAAATCACAAAGAGACAAATATGACCCAAGCCAAGGGTGAAGAATTGAGAAGATCAGATGGACAGACGAGGTGACAAATGAAGTAATCCTAAGAAGAGTAGGTGGGACAAGAACAATTTTGGATGTGATTCTTCGGTGCAAAACAAACTGAATCATACACATCCTTAGGAGGAACTATCTTCTCCAGGATGTCATAGAAGGCATGGTTGAGGGTAGGAGCTTAGGAAGGAGGATTCATATATTGGAAAGTTTGAAGGAAATAAGACAATTCTGGGAGCTGAAAGAGGAGGAAGAGGAAAGGGTGCATTGGCAGTCTAAGTTCACTGACAAGAGGAATGGACCCGCCGTAAGACAGAAAAACTTATAATAATGATACGCAATAAACTAGTATCATTATTAACCTTACCAAAACAAATTGTTAAAATCTAAAATGCATTAATTTTGAAATAATATGTAACAAGGTTTGTTTGTGGGCTCACACCATGGAGTTTTTATATAACAAAGCAGAGCCAAAATAACATGCGGAAGTCAAAAATAAATAGCACAATATAACATAACCTAGTAATAAAAGAACAAAGCCCGAGTATAATGCAGCACAACATAAGTAGGAAACTGTTTCAGTTTGAAAATACATTAACCCCTTGCAAAGTGATTGCAATGGCCGAATATTAATACCAGTGTTGAGGGTAGTTGTGTATTAATACCAGTGTTGAGGGGAGTTGTGTATTAATACAATTATTGAGGGTAGTTGTGTATTAATACAATTATTGATGGTAGTTTTGTATTAATACCAGTGTTGAGGGTAGTTGTGTATTAATAAAAGTATTGATGGTAGTTGTGTATTAATACAATTATTGATGGTAGTTGTGTATTAACCCTTTTGCTGCGTTAATCGGATATATCCGATCTCAGCATTATAGCCATTGACTGCGGAAATCGACTTTACCCCACGGTGTGTAAACTTTATCTACCTTTGCTGCGACAGTCGGAAATAGCCACAAGAGTGTTAGAACGCTGAGTTTTTCATACTAGCATGCCCCTGCGCCTCTGACATCTGGTGATAGTTTTGAGAACTGTCAATTACCAGCTACTAAATATTAACAATAGATGGGTAGCTCCTGTTTACTTCCGCATTTCACTACTTGTAGCACACGTGCAATATTTATGTGGCAGAAAACATTGTTGAGTGATTTATTAGTGTAGTATTTGTTATATTTACCCAGTTATTCTGTGTTAGTAACATTTAATTTATGAATGATGAATATGTGCCATGTGAAGTGTAATAAATATAATATTTGGTTAATATGGCTATTGAAAAATTTGATAATTCAGTGAGTTTTGAAATTTATTTTATTTCTTCTAATTGATATTGATATTTTATGTTTGTTCTTAGCCTGATTCATATTTTGAAACCATGCCTAACACAGATATATGATCTTATAGACTACACTGAGGAAAGCACCAATGTAGTACAAAATTGTTCAAGTTGTGTTGATGTAACCTAATTTTCAAAAGTTTTCTTTTTATTACATAAGGCCTATATTAGGCCAATATTAAGACTGTCAAATCCTCACTTTGCGATTGGTTTGACACTATTGTGGGTTGCTAGTAAAATAAAGAATGGTTCTGCTAGCAGAATAACAGTGCATTTGGGTAAAATGTGACATAAATGTGTGACATATAAAATTTTATTTATATAAAATATATATTACTACGTGATTTATAGACATAGTGCTAAATTTCATATTTAAAATGCATTATTGGTTAAAATCACATTATTTGATCATAATCATGATCATCATGCCAATTTTCAGATTTTGAATTTTTGACTTATAATTAGCATTTCTGAAGGTAAGAAGTAAAAATTAAATATGCAGCAAAAGGGTTAATACCAGTGTTGAGGGTAGTCATGGCATTAATACCAGTGTTAAGGGTAGTTGTGTATTAATACCAGTATAGAGGGTAGTCATGGCATTAATACAAGTATTGATGGTAGTTGTATATTAATACAAGTATTGATGGTAGTTGTATATTAATACAAGTATTGATGTTAGTTGTATATTAATACAAGTATTGATGTTAGTTGTATATTAATACAAGTATTGATGGTAGTTGTGTATTAATACCAGTATTGAGGGTAGTCATGGCATTAATACAAGTATTAATGGTAGTTGTGTATTAATACCATTGTTGAGGGTAGTCATGATATTAATAGAAGTGTTAAGGGTGGTTGTGTATTAATACCAGTGTTGAGGGTAGTTGAATATGAATAGTGAGTTTGCTCAGCAGAATGACTGCAAGAAATCTGACCAACAACTGTTGAGAACTAGTAGTGCTAGCATTACGGTACCCAGCATATTTTAATCCACACATATTTTAACTATAACACTCCTATTGTTGGTTTTACACTCATAATAATGTGTAAAGTTAAGGTTTAAAATATTGTTTTAGGAGTAATATTTGTCATCAACAAATAACCAACGAAAATAGGTTGCTTTTATTTTTAGTTAAAAATAAATCATTTAAGCCTGTGAATTATATTAAATAAAAAAAAATCTAAAACGAAACCACATACTTATGACTTTTCAAAGTTTTTCTAGTAATGTATAAAAAAATAACTTAAGTTAAATCAATTTATTTCACAACATAAAAAACAATCAAATTCCCAAACACATCATTAAAATTGTTCAAAATAAGTTAGGACTTTTTTTTCAACATACTTCCCCAACGAATCTCGGATAAGCACACATCTTCTCCATATTCACATGTTGTTATTGTATTCAAGCACTTTCCTGTATTGTGGTCTTGATTTGTACACACGTAACATTCTAAGCCGTTACCTAGGAAATAAATGTATATAATTTTTTCAAATCATTAATTAATAATATACATTCTACAAAAGAATAATGCTATAAAACAATTAGAATTAAACTAAACATATATTATTTGTAGCAAGGCTGTGGAGTTGAAAACCATTCTGAATGGAGTCAAAGTAAGTAAAAATGTATCGATTCCAGCTTCAAAATAAAAACATATAGTATTATGGCAATATTTTATAATTTTGTATTATTGAGGATCAAAATTTGTAATTTGGATTAGCAAATTTATTAAAATATATATTCACAATGCCAAAGAAGTTTCCCATAAAGTAATCTGTAGTGGAGGATTTTACTGCAGTCAATGTGTTATTACCAGTTAATAGATGGTATAATAGTAATTTATAAAGGAGTTAGAGTCTAATTTGGACAGTAGAAAAACATAAGAATTGAAGTCGGAAGCTTGGCGTACCAACTCCAAAGCCTTGATTTTTAGCACAGCATCTTACTACCTATTTAGGTTATACGCATAGGCTACTTATCACTTTAACTTAGTGTTAGGAATGAGGAAGGTTGAATTCAGGAAGAAGTGTACCTGAATTTGCATGAAGAGAGAGAGATTGGAAAACTATTTAAGAAAAACACCTTCAGTGCACCCAACCGTGATTTTAACCCTACTCTACCTATCAGCAGTTTAGTCCAATGTGAGAGTGTCTTCTTCAACCATATGGCCACCGAGCAGGTTAAACCAAATAAATATTAATGTAAAAAAAATAAATAATTAAACCACTATTAAAAAATAGTCTATTTAACAAACCATCACCTGCTTCAGTGGCCTAATGGTCTAAGGCATCATCCTCGCAATAGACTGGACTGCCGGTGACGGAGATATCGAGGTTTGAATCCAGGTCGGGTGTATTGATGGTCATTTTTTCTGAATTGTTTTCCACTCTCCTTCCCTCTCTGAAGGGGCTCTAATCTGCGGTGGTTCAATCGGACAATAAAGAGATAGTCAACAGGAGGGTTCATAGTTAGATATTCTAACGGTCATAAGAATAAACATAGTCAATTAAAGAAGTTTTATGATTACCCTATTTTTTATCAATATATTATTTCTTTTCAAAAAAGTTAAAATTAATTCAAAGTAGCCTTTATAGAAATTAATCCACGGATCTCCTGCGTGAATTTTTTTTTACTATCGATACACATAGCCTAACGAGAATAATAAGTCATCACCCGAGAATGTGAATGTTTTATGTCCAATTTTCCACATTTGTGTAAAATAACATTGAAGTTTGACCATGTGTATAAAACCAATGTTACTAGATGACAACTCAAGTTTGTACCCTCTTGAGTAATTATATAGTAGTCTCAATTTCCCCGCAGGTGAATCATATGCATTCTAAATAGATGTAAACACCAAATATCTCAAATTTAACATTTGTAGAGATGGAACACTTACATTCTCAGGTGATGAAGTTTCCAATTACAACAAAATTAATATTGTTATAAAATTGTATACACAAGCAGGCCCCTAATTATTATTTTTAGCACTGCCTCTTTTCTACCTGTTCAGGTTATATGCGTTTGTACTAATTATGCTAATGTGTTAGGGATGAGGAAAGTTGAGTTGGTAAAAAGTGTTCCCAAATTTGCGTAGAGGAACAGTGGAAAACCACTATGGGAAAACCTCCCTCAAGACACTCGACCGGGATTCGGACCACAATCTCCTGGCATCAGCAGTCTAGTCTAACAGAGACACATTAGGCCATGGGGTCACTGAAGCAGGTCTAGTTACGAAATTAAAACAAAACTCCCATAAATCAAAGAATACCATAAATATGTAAGCAATTGTAATTGTCACAACATGTCACCAAAAGTAATTTAACTAGCAATTGTTAACATTTTATTATTATAAATGATCCCATCCTTACACAACCTAGCCTAACATGCGCCAACAAAATTTTCTTGAAATATTGTGGTCCTGAAATGTGTAGCACTAAAAGAGGCTACTGTGGCCTTCTGATGAACACACCAATTTGATTTGTGGTTCTATTCCATTCCTTGTCATAAAAAATATTTTAAGAAACATAAATTAACTTTTAGCAATAGGCCATACAACTTAATTTTTAATTTAATGACACAAGAAAAGTTAGGTTGAGGGTAGTTTTCATATATTTTTCAAGTATATTCGTTGCTGATTTTAAAGAAAAGCTATTGCTCAAATAATACTTTTTTTTGTTATATTAATTTATTTATAATATTTCATTGCTAGTATTATTATTATTACACAACCAAGAAGATGTCAAAGTGAATAAGTCTGAGATGTATCAAGTTTGATAATACAGGTTGAAAAATGACTTAAGTACTAAGAAGAGTGGGTGAGAAGAGAACCATTTTGGATGTGATTCTTTGGTACAAAGCAAACTGAATCAAACACATTCATAGGAGGAATTGTCTTCTGCATGACATCATAAAAGGATCAAGGTTGAGGGGAAAAGGAGCGTAGGAAGGAGGAGGATTCAAATATTAGATGATGTGAGGGAAAGAAGAAAATTGTGGGAGCTCTAAGTTCAATGACAAAAGAAATGAACCTGTCATAAGACAGAACACCTAATAATAAATCATAAATGAAATTAAAACAAAACTCACTAAAATCAGAATGAAACATAAATATTGACTAATTTTGTGTTGATTATTTTATTTGTTTTATAATGTTGAATCATGATAGTTTCTTATTCATGCCCTGAATTAAATTGTTTATTTAACCAATATGATTGGACATTTTAAATTTATTAACGCATGTAGTTTAAGTAGCCTTCCTAGCTACTTTGGGTAAGAACCATTTAAAATATAAAAATGATCTAAGGTTTGAAAGTCAGGTTTTTATCCCAAAAACTTAATTATTTAAAATATTAATTTGGGCATTCATATCCGTGACATTCTACGCCCAGCCGTGACAGCATGGGTTTTGGTTTTAATTTGTGTGTGAGGTGGTTACATTCTGTGGTGTCATAGATTTTCAAGATTTCTTCATGATAAAAAGATAATTTGTGTCTTAATTTGTAAGGGTTGAAATTACTTTGAAAAAAGATAAAAGAAAGTGAAATGTGGTTGTTACAGACAATTATTGTGTGTTTATTATTTGAAATATAGTATTAGTTTGAGGTGTGCCACATTCTCACCTTCTAATTGAGACTGGCCATATTTTTCACTAAGAAAAATATATTATAAAACAGGAATAGTTTGTTCGGGG
>CABFWO010006863.1:0-30599 GCA_902155825.1 Timema genevievae | reverse complement strand
CTATGTATAAGCCCCTATTCCAAAAACTACCCATCCCACTATTATGACGTCACTTCCGCCCTGAGGACCGTAAATGATCCCTACTTTTAATGAAATAGTCAATTCAAATCTATATTTGCAATTAATAAAATTAAATAGTAGATTTGGTTAAAAAATATATAATAATCCCAAATAATTATATTGAATACTACAAAATGAGATCATATCAAATTATCGGTGTATAAAAATAACAGTATTTATATATGATTAAAAAATATGTAATTTTACCATTGTTAAAAGCATAAAATAGTAAGAATGACCTCTTATAACTCGTAAACTGTAATGATGTGAAACCATTGAATTACTATTTATAGAGTGTAACTGTACAAGCCTTGTTAAAATTGTGCAATAAAATTTGTATTGTCGTGTGAGCTTAAACAAATGACCACCGAGGCGTGTCAAACCGAACGTTAATGTTCCATACATATTTAGGATTGGTGTAATAATCCCATATTAGCTCCAGTTAAATAATTTTACATTTACTTGTAACTCTTCCTAGCACTACCCAGAAGATTCAGGGGGCCCAAAACAATGGAATTTATGGGGCCCCGTTTTACAAAAAATAAATAAGGTACATTATTCTTACATTTACAATTCTAACCAGCGTGTGTTGTGGTTGCTGCAAGATTTGCTACTGTACTAGAGTCTAGACTCTAGAGAGATGTTTGGACTATTGGAGGCCTATTGCTCCCACCCACAAACACTTCCTCTGTGTAGTCTTTATTCTTTTCCCTCATATTATTGCTTTTAATTAGTAACTTTATATGGCGGATAACTTGAAAAGGAAAGAAGATGCTTAGCACATAAATACTTTCCCATCCTTCGACTTAGATATTTTAAAGAGATAAAAACGCGAACATGTCTTGCCACCCATCCAGCAATATACGTATTTTATTTAACTAAGCTAAAGGAGAGGGAATGAGTAAGATAGATATAAGATATAATGAGAGAGCATTTGCGCAGAGGGAGAGTAAAGTATCCTTAAGGGGGGTAAAAACTTCAGTACCCAACCAGTATTCGAGCACCAGTCTCCCCGACATCAACGAGCCTCACTAAATGAACTTGTCGTTTCGAGGTGGGAGTGTTTGGAGTCTTTAAATCATCTCTTGTATAGGGATGTGAAAAAAAGTATCGATACTTTTACTAATATCGATATTTTCCTTTCAGTACTAGTATTTTTTACTCTATACCTTTTTTCCGATTCTTTTACTGATATTAGTACTCACACTCCTGTTTCGGATCGGTATCGAAAGAAACAACTTTTTTGTTATCTTCACTCATGCTGGGATTGAATTTTTACTAGGGTGGAATGTGGCGGAAAAACAAATGACACTGTTTCTTAATTCTCACTCATTTTCTGTAACTCTAGCATTCAATCTCATTTAGATCATTATAATTCATAGCTGCTCTTTCATCTTTATCAATTCAGCCTGGTGCCTGACCAGGTGACGGGGCGACTGGCGACCAGTCTACTACCCCTTCTTTTATCAATGAGTACGGTCATCACAAACTAAACAAAATAACCGTTTGTAGAGCTCAATGAACTCAGTCAACTCAAGGGCTCTCCAAGCAGACTAAGCGGAAAAGTTTATATTCATTTCGATACTGATATTTACTGTTATCGATATTTTTCTTTCGATACTTTTAATGAGTACAGTATCGATACTTATCTTTCGATACCACATCACTGCTATTGTATTTGAAATCCTTATGGGCTTATGTAAATAGCTCTAAACGTCATTATAAAATTTGAGAAGCTTGCAATATAGATCTGAATCTAAACAATTTTGTGTTAAAATTTATATTTATAAATATAATTTGAATTATGTATAAAAAAAGACTAAACTAGTGTTCTTTTGTCGGTACCCGTATTACAAAAATACATCAACTATTCTGATTCTATCTCATTGGGCCGATTATAGTGCAATGTTTTTGTCCTTCCAAAAACTTTCCTTGATTATATGCGCAGTCCTCTTACCTTTAATTTTTCATATACAACACCTTCAAAATTTTAAGATCGTATTATGTGTGAGGCCGTACTATATTTGGGCCAATACGGTAATTAAATCTCCAATACTTGAACATTTGTATTTGGTACAAATAATGGCACAACAATATTGTTCAAATAAATATAACTTTTGAAAAATGGCATTTAAATAAATATGTATATATTAGATACAAATAGTATACATCAACAGCTAAAACGGGTTTTCCTTCAAGTTTGATATAATATTTGATTGCTTTCGATTATCTTTCTTTTTATTACGCATGATTGTTTTCTAATGTTTGTTTCTACTTAGGTATTTTATTATTTTTACCCTTGGAAAAACGTTTTTTATCTATTTATTGAATGAAATAAATCCCAAGAGTCAATTACTCACTTTAGAATATTGTAATAAGTTAGCAAATTTATTTTTATGAGGAAGTGAGTAGGTTTATGCAATAAGTAGGCTACAGATTAAAATATACTTTTGATATAAAATATGTAACACATTATATAAACGTACTATGTATATTATATATTAGAAATCAAGACTAAAATTTACCGATACATTAATAAAATGTCCAAATTACTATTGGTTTTAAAATCTAGTCCTGCATATAATTTGTGCTTTTATTTTACTTACTCTATGGCATCATAGGATTATAACTATTATTATTATTATAAATTTAAAAGTTCATTGCCGCACTTAAAAAAGTAGGCCACCTATCCCTGTCATGAGCTAGTTCTATCCAGTCCGCATCATTACACCCTATCCCTATCTTGAGCTATTTATATCCAGTCCGTTTCATTACATGCTATCTCTTTCAGGTCCATTCTAATGCTATTCTCACATCTGCTTCTAGGTCCTCCTAATGGTCTCTTCCCATTGGGCTTGCCAGTCAATACCCTGAAAGAGGTTCTAAAATCTCCCATTCACCCTGCATGTCCTGCCCACTGTAATCTACAAGAAATGATTATTCTAACAATGTCTTGTGACAAGTACAGAGTATGTAACTCATCATTATGTATTCTCCTCCACTCCACAGAAGCCTCATAACTTTTTGGACCGAATATCATCCTAAACAACTTGTTTTCGAACACCCCTTTTTTCGTCATGTAAGGTAAGAGACCACGTTTCACACCCATAGAGAACAACCGGTAAAATTACTGTTTTATATTTCCTGAGTTATACATTCACTCACATAACTTATATAAAAATTAAATAATTAAAGTGTAATATAAAACATATATATATGTATTTATATAGGCCCTACATATACATAAAATACACATTAGAGGTTTGCGAAGCTTTGAAACAAACATCAGCTTCAACTTCACTCCGAAAAAAGTTCTTGCATCGAAGCATCAACACTAAAAATATTGACAGCTAAAATACTCAATTTATCCTCAATTACTACCATTCTGAGCCGTTTTTACACACAAATTAATATCATTTGAAAAAAAATCTGAAGTAAAGGAATTGAATGTTGTGTTAATAACTTGATCTGTCAGATTAAAACAAAATATTACAAATAACTGTGCGATCAAACATTTTCCAAGTAATTTTAAGGATAAAACAAGTAACAAAAAATATTTGAACTTGAATTCATCATCGAGAATATTTCATATATTTGATTCGAGTTTGCTTCGAAGTGAAAAAGTGGATTTTGCACACCCCTACCACACATATAAAACAAATTATTTAGATATAGTGAAATAGTGTAATAGCCCTTATATATTTTATTTATATATATAAGGAGAGAGAGAGAAAGAGAGAGAACGAATAAAATAAATTACTAATAAGTACAAAAAAAAACACCAGTTTTGGTGGGCAAGCGGGACATACGTCAAGTTCATCTATTTGGGCTTGCTGACGATGGGGAGACTGGGATTTGTAACCCGGCCGGGTATATAAAGATTATTTTTATTAAATGGTTTCCCACACAAATGAGGCCACATTTCCTATACATTCTAGTTTCATCTTCACCCCATTAGTGTAATTAAACGAGTATCCCGGATGGTATGTTGATCGAGGAGTAAGATAAAAGAAAAAAATATTTATAAAATTAATTACTGTATTATTTAAGAAACTGGCCAAGGTTTTGACTACTTTTTATAAAGGCCATAGATCCTTCTTTAAAATTAATTGAAATACATAGAATATACTTTTAGAAATTTTACTGCCCCATACTAGACTTTATTAGATTATTTTAAATCGAGTTAATTGCATATTCAGGTAAGATTCATTGTTGTTGAGAGGTTTTTTACTGTTCTAATTAGTCTACTTGTAATTTATCCAAAAATGAATATTTAAAGTTTTAAATAAACCATGACCATTTAAATATAGTTTATATTGGACATCTAGGCACGAGAATTGAACCCACGACCTTTGGTTTAGCTCGTCAATGATCTAGATCTGAGCTATCCAAGTTTGGACTTTATCCAGGGACATGTCAAGAGAGTATGTGATGGACTTATATGAAAGGCAAGTTTTCTGGGTCTTATTTATTCTTTTCCTTTATTATAAATCTCTCCTCAACTAAAGCTAGTCCTAATTACATTTTTAAATAACTTAATATTATTCCAAATTTACAAATCTTGATCATAATAATAGTTAGAATTTTCTTCTATCCGATTCCATATTTTTAGTTTTGGGATGGGGAGGCGGTGGGAGGGCTATAGATGGCAGGTATTACTTCAAAGATACTTTATTTTGTTTTAATTAAAACAACCCTTTTAATTCCATTTTCCACCACGATAGTGGTCACACGGTTGAGTTAATCTGGTTTGCTGGGGACAAGGAGGTCGGGATTCGAATCCAGGCTGGTGAACTGAAGGTGCTTTTCCCTTATAGGTACTTCACTTTCGGGTATATTTCCTCTAATATCAACATTAATCATCCTTACCCTCTTTCCCATATGACCCGCTTTAGTGGTTGAATGCTCCAAAGGAGGGGTCATCCACCCTTTTGGGCCCCGATTGACTTGTAAACTTAAAATAAGTCCCGTGCCCAAAAGTTCTGCTCCCAATTTGTTCCTATTTTATTTGTTCATACATCTTTCACAGTATTAATTGCTACTTTAAATCAACGTTCCTTAAATAATAATATGATCCTTGACTTGTATGATAAACATTCACTAGTAAGAACTCGACGAGTTAGTAGATCACCTGTGCCTTGGATGACTAAACACATTAGGTTATTTATGAGGAGACGTGACCAAGCATATGCGAAATTTAAACGAGAATCGAAAATCAAGCCACTCACAGACAACATATATTTTGAGGAGTATAAACGTCTGCGAAATAAATGTACCCAGGTCATTAGGAAAGCTAAAATGGACTTTTCCCTTTCACTCTCAAATACTAGCCCAGCACCCACTATGGAGGCAACTGCGGAGGATGGGAGTGGGACATACACTACCCAAAAGCAATCATATGCACATCAGTCCCAATAAACTCAATGAAGAGTGTCTTCACATTCTTAATTTAACAAACAATATAGTTAGAATACAAACTGTAAATGACATTTATGCCTCCAATGCAGATAATTATAATAGTGACTACAATGATGACAGTACTTTTTACTTTGCACATTTGACTCAACGTGAGGTATACAAATCAATAATGAGAATAAAATCAAAGCACAGGGTAAAGACAAAATATCAATATTGCTAATACAAACAATTTTGAGAAATGTTATATCAACAATAACTGACTTATTCAACTTCTCACTTATGACCGGACAGTATCCCTCACTTTGGAAACTCGCACTTAATATGCCAGTACCTAAAAGAGGACTAGCAAAAGATGTACATGACTTTAGACCTATAAGTATACTTCCGTCCCTTTCTAAGACACTAGAATTCCTAGTGCATCAACAAATTTGCCGACACATTAACAAACACAATTTGTTAACTGCCTATCAATCAAGATTCAGATCACATCATAGTACATGTACCGCGTTGATAAATGTCACAGACAATAATATTAGACTAGCCATGGATAAACACGAGTTAACACTTCTTATATTATTGGATTTTTCAAAAGCCTTTAATACTGTGGTTTTTAATATTTTATTAGCAAAATTGCATATATTATTTAATTTCTCTCCAGGCAGTCTACAGTGGATGAGATCATATTTGCATGGTCGCTAGCAAAGTGTTATGATAGGCAACATGTTCTCAACATGGCGCCCAGTTGAAGCTGGTGTTCCACAGGGCTCAGTTCTAGGGCCATTGCTTTTTTCTATGTATGTGAACGATATCACTTCTTCATTGTCATACTGTAAATATCACATGTATGCAGAAGACCTTCAAATATATATTTCCACTGACCGTCCTTCAATAAATACAGCCATACAATGAATAAATATTGACCTAGCTGCAATAAAATGGACTTAAATTGAACCTTGATAAAACTCAAGCCATTCTTATAATAACAAGCAGACTACTAATGGATAGGGACCGTTCCCTGCTGACTGACATACGATTAGGAGCACAGTACAACTGACAACAATGACTAAACACCTTGGCGTGATTATTGATGAAACTCTTAATTGGACAGATCAGGTAACTTCGATTTGCAAGAGAGTATATGCCTGCTTACATTCTCTCCCAGAAAGTGTACGAATTATCCTTGTCCAGAGTTTAATAATGCCACACTTTGACTACTGCGATGTAGTATACAAAGACTTAAGAGACGATCTAACAGAACGACTACAAAACACATGTGATCGATACATATTTAACTTAAAACGGCATGACCATATTTCTAAGTATTTTAATAAATTGGGTTGGTCAATAATAAATGAAAGGCGACGGCTACACTTATTAGTATTGCTTCACAAAATATTATCAACATCTTAGCCTCAATACCTCTCCTCACGGTTCCTATTTCTGAAGGATAAACACACCCGTGCTACTAGATCAGAATCCACTCTGTCTATTACCATACATAGATCTCAAACATATGCTTGTTCTTTTACTGTCCTGGCATCCAAAATTCCCTTCAAGCGTGCGGTCACACAATATATCTTGTCTAACTAGCTATACTGAGTTCTTGTAACTACTTGTGCTTTAAATGAGAGTATGAATGAGCTTGCGAATGGTTTTCTACTTATTTGAATATTCCTTTATTAAAATTAGTTTGTTTTTCAATAAATGTAATAGTGTATGTTGTGTTGAACACTGGTTAAATAGAAGAGAAGGCTAACGCCTTAACTTCGCCAGATAGATAGAGGCCATTATTATTATTATTATTATTATTATTATTAAGTATCCACCCTTCTAGAAAAATAATATGTAAAAACTGAATTGCTTGAGCCCACGACCCAGCGAGCGGCCGACGCTGTTAGCGATGATAGTGCTAACATTTGCGGATAGAGGGTGTCATGGGGGTCAGCACAACAAACACTTCACCTGTTAATCTCAGTTTTCTAGGCTGTAGCTGCTACCTATTTATTTAAGTGGCTCCTCATTTGTCTTCACGAGGTTTATTTTGATCCCGTTCCTGTACCTCTGTATCAGTAGCCAGGAACTCTGACCACTAGATTTTTTTAAATAATAGATTAAATACAATATATTTTCATATTAAACTATTTTATTTTCTTATAACATTACCGACTATGACAGATCAAGGTTATTTTGAGCTACACTCAAATTATTTGCAAGTACTTGATATATCTACGAGTTTAGAAAACTCAAAAGATTGACTTTTAATGACGATGTAGTTTTCTTACGTGATCGAATGAAAATCACCATCGGGGGTCGAATCCCGGTCGCGTGGTCTGATTTTCCACTCTTCCTTCACGAAAATACGGGTGCACTTCCTCTAAATTCAACCTTCCTTATTCCTAACACATTGGCATAATTAGTACATATTATGCGAAGGTACAGCTCAAACGGGTAGTGAAACACGGTGCTTATATATATATATATATATTGCTTATATATATATATATATATATAAACAGTGGTTGATTTATAAAATTTTAGGTACCGAAATGCTCTTCCAGGAGGGCTGCCCCCGCCCCCCAGAGTTCTTTTAAAAATGTAAGCTTCAAAAGACGTGTTTTCAAGCCATTATTTTATTCTAAAAACAGAAGAAAATGTTTTAAACTGCATCATAATGTGATTGTGTTTGAATGAATTTCGCGTTAGCCTTAATAGAGGTACTGGAACGCCGTTCTGCCGAGTTCCGTCAGAAGTTAATCACTATATATATATATAGTACAATGTACATATATAAATATATATAGAGTGAGAGAGGGGGGGAAATCTGTTTTTTATATGTGAAATCGCGAAACATTTACCAAATGAGGACGCTAAAAGCCAAGGGATACAAGCTATAAAAACTATATTTTGTGTAAATTCTGTTCAAAGTTTAACATCATCAGTAATAGAACTAAATGATGTTGGAAATATGTTTGATTTGCATACTGATTATTGTGCTGTTATCTCATTGTCTGGCGGGAAAAATTGTTACTTAAAAATAAAACATTGAGTTTATAGCTTAATTAATAACACTAATCAGCACCTACAACCCTTGACTTCCAAGTAAAAGTATGAAAGGTTAAAATAACACATACAATTGAGTCATAGAACGAAAATGTGGCTTTATTGAAGTTTTTAATTTTTCCTCTTATATTTTATCCAAACATTTAAAATAAAAAACAAGATACATAAAAAAACTCTATAAAATTAATAAAAAAAATACAATGGATTTCTAAGTTCAATAAATTGAAAGCGTTTAAATGAAAAGGTTTAGGCTAATCAAAAATTTCTGGTCTATTCAGAGAGAAAATGATAAAGAAATAATGTATTTAAAAATCTTCAGTATTCATCTCTGTGATACATATTGTCAGGTTCATCGACCTCATCTGTATTAGGAGCGTGTTGTTGGATTTCCTGAGACAAATTTTGTCCTGGTTGGTTGTGGTGAGGAAGACTTTGGTAGAACAAGTAATAAACTGGAAGCATAAACTGCAACAGTTCATGGATGTTTTAAAACTTAGAGTACTTGAATTTAGGCTTTTCAGTTGCTACTGGAAAATCTGGTAGAACTGTTGGAATTCTTCCGGCACGAGTGGACTTCACCTCTATTTTGTCAAACGATTCCAATTCACCTCCAGCAGTTGTCTTGTAGAACAATGTGAAGGGATTTTCTTTCTTAAACCTCAACCACTACATACTTCAAATTCCCTTTACTGGTTTTATGAAGTAAGGTGCAAGAGACTCGAGGTCAATAATATCTTCATCCTGCATACGCACCAGGATGAACTATCTGCATGTGGATGCAACCAATTCTTCCCAGTGTTCAGGGCTATAATGATCCCTTTTTCTTTTTCTCATTTTTAACTCTATGAGACTAAAGTCTTGGTCACACTCATTATAAGAGTGTCCACATATCAAAAAGCGATGGTTGACAGTTTCGGTTGACAGTTTCGATCTGTGTATTCCTAATTATGTACAGCCAGAATTTCAAGGGACTTTTGTTCTGGCCTCCACAATTGTCACTGAATGCTGTAATATGCTTGACAAATTTTAAAAGGCATGACGCAATTTCCTTGCACTCCCAAAACGCTTGCCCTTCATGCCACATGTACAAACTCGCAGTTCCAGTTACAAGCTTGTGTATGCCCAAATTGTATCTCCAGAGTTGCCTAAGGTAATAAGCCTTAGTTTTGGTTAAATGAGGCAATGGCATAGTTTTTTGCAAGTCAAATAATATTACAACTTGACTGTCATCATCCAAATTATTGCACTTGGCCAATCATGCAGCCTCTGTTTTGCAGAGGTGTAGTTCCTTATGGGGTTTTGCCTGTTTTTTCCTTTTGGGACCACCATGGTCTATTTTTATTCGTAATTTATCACACGTGTTACACAAATCACACATATTACTACTTGGCCGATGAAAACTTATGTTGAACTGTGTGTGATTCGTAATTTATCACACGCGTTACACAAATCACACATATCACTACTTGGCCGATGAAAACTTATGTTGAACTGTGTGTTAAATATGTGTCTATAAAAACTTTCCTTGACTGACTCTGCATGCTTATCCTCTAGACAAAGTTTAATATAAGAGTTTGTACAAATCCTTTAAATTAAGTTCTTTGGCAAGGTATTTACGGTTTAGGGTCTTTACTCTGCTATAATGGCTAGTATATCACGTAAATTGGTTTATGTGTTCCTTGATCAGGTAAATACGCTCCTGGGAAACTTTATTTGACGATTCTTACTACCCTCTTTGATCACGAGGAAACACACAAGATATTGTTACTTTCTTTTTGTTTAAAGAATTCTGCAAGCTTTTGTTTGAGACATTAAGAGTTTTCATAAAAAAAACTCTTTGCAAACTCTAAAATCCCCTAGCCTTTAGACACAGGATACACCTCTCTTAGCAGCCGCCGTCTGTTTTTCCCCCCTTTTAACAGGTTTCAGTCCAATGGAACTATTCAAAAAGGTAGTTTGTAGCTCCTAATCTTCAATTTTCCAATATTCATCAAAAATAACCTATCATCGTTTATTAGGAATATTATTATTACCATCATAACTGCATTTACGATTATGTTCTCTTAATTTATTAGTTTCATGAATTGACATGTTTCGGTCCATATACGTCTGGCCTGTATTTCTTAATTTTTTGTTTTTCTTTCCTTTCCAAATATGTGGTCTTCTGACTCCTTTTTTTGCCAGACTGAGGTGCAGGTGGAATGGCGTTGGCGCCTGACGGTTAAATCTTCAATCCGCCTTTCCTCATTTTTTTTTAACGACAATCCATCTGAACTGGGCCGGTCTAGGGCAAAAGTTTTGTGTGTGCAAAACTCACATTTTACCCCCCTACCCATCTTAAAATCTGGAGAATACTAAGTATACATGAGCATTTTAAAACTAGACCCTATGTATACCATTTTGAATGTTCTTTCCCAAATTTGTTACACATCTGAGATTGTCTTTCCCCAGAATTCGGGAAATATGTTCCTTATTGACAGGATTGAATTTTGCAATCAACTTTACGAGTCCGAGAAAATTTATATTGTTTTTGCTGTAGAGGGTTTCGTGTGTTTCTCAAAAAGCCATGTTGTGTTTGGCAAGGTGGCAAGATGGCAAGATCTCTCGTGAGGACATTTTTCCGTCACTCTTTTTCCTGAGCAATTAATCTTTGATTTTCGTCATAAATTGACTTGCCAGTGTTAAATCTCATTTCTGCTTCAACTCATTTTTCGGGTTAGACGACGTCTCATGATGGGAAGAGTTTTTCCAATGTACCTTCAATCACAGCTTTCATTTTTATCAGATAATGTAGTGCTGGTGATTGCCGTGTTAAATAAATATCTTGCAGCAAAAACAGTATACACTTCCCTTAGACTGGGAATACATTATCCATCGTCTTCTAATTTTCTCGCCGTTGGAAGCAAGCCGATAATAAAATACGTTGGAAAATTACCTTTTTGCACCGTCTCTAGGTAGCTGTCTAATACTATAGAGATTGGTACTTGCGAAATAATAAAATCACGTTTAGTTGCGCTTAGCACTTTGGGCCAATTAGCCGGATCTTTCAATTTGTCACATGAATTATTCATTTCTTGGATTGTATCAATCACATAACTCTTATAATTTTGATCAGTAATTTTCATGGTGTTAGAATCATCGGCATTAGTATTTATTAAATCTTCTGAGCAATCTTCGTCCTCCTTTGATCGATGTTTCAACAAATGATCATCGTTACATTGAATTTCAATATCAATTTCACTTTCCCTTTCTTTACTAGTGCTTGCCTTCATTAAATAACTACAAATTAGTTTAGTGCTTGACTTAGTTTCTTGTAACGTTTTGGCTTTCCATTTTCTATTTTCAGCTGCAGAAAGTTTGGAAAGCATTTTAGCAACGGTTTTAAAAAATAGCTTTAATATCATAAAAAAAAACAGAAACCACAAAAAGTAAAAACATAATAATAACAGCAATACAGCATACGACACAATACACTTCACAGAGTACAGTACCTACTAAAAAGGTTTGCACCAAAATAATAATTGAAAACAAAACTTAAGCAAAATTTAACAGAAGACCATGTTAACTAAAAATAATAAATAGCGAATTGCAACACGCTGAACTATAAATAAAGTGAGTAAGCGACTGTCAATAAATCACTCGCATGGAGGTTAGGTGACTGACAGAATCAAAACTAACATTACACCTACCCCCCATCCCCTGCCTCCCACCAAAGGTTCGGCCTGAGCCTAACTCATAGATCGTACAGTCTCGACCCGGCAACTAGTATAGTCCCGTCACCAATGTAGTTGACAAGGGTACGTCGCACCGAACAACCTTAAAAATATATTTATTTTGTTAATAATGCACTGACTTGAAATAAAAAAGTACTCTGTTTTGCATGGATGTAAATATTAATTTAAGAAATAAGCATTCTTCTTACAAATTACTTTATTTAATTATACTTATAATTTCCCAGATAAAACAAAAAATATTTATTTTGGGGCCATTTTGGCGCCCCCCTGAATTGTTTGTGTGTGCGGTTGCACACGTAGCACACGCCTTAGACCGGCCCTGCATCTGAAAATTCTGTGAACAAAATCAACCAAATTTAATTAGGTGTAGGTAGCAAAAATTGATAAGATTTAATTAACAAAAATTTTATTTATTGCAAGATTATTTTGCTTCAATTTTTAGTCTTTATAAATTAATAATCACTTGATCAAGCCAATATACTATTTTACAATATCAAACTGGTATTATTGGAGGGCATTTGCTACTCTAATGAAAATATATTTTCATTTAATAATAATTGTAATAAAACATTTCCACCTTTAACATAGTTCACATTTATGAATAGTTTCAGAACATAGAACTAAATATATTCAGATGTGTTAGGAAATCTCCTCACACACTTGGATGATCAATTATTTTTATGTCGACTTTTATGACGTCAGATTATATTTTCCATTGATTAAAACGTCCCCACATTGCTATTTCAAAAACTTGTGAAATATCACCATTTCAAAAACATTCTCTATCTCTTTCCCTCACTTCTAGAACAAATAGAGCATGGTGCAACCTACAGAAAATAAATTGTACGGAACTCCACACTGATTTTCTCACTCTAGTGTTTAAAAATGGAGATATTTACTCAAAACTCGTAATATATGTGAAACGAAATAACATACACCAGCAAACCCAAGCATAATTTGCACTATATTTATGTAAAACATTTGAGTCCCGGTTTTTAATTTTTAATTTTTATTTTTAAAGAATTAATGTCCTCATTTGTATGTTTGGACCGATAAAAAAGATCAATATTGGGTCCACAAGGATCAATACTTCGTATTAAAATTTCAATTTCCGTTTAAAATTTTTGAAATTTTATTTGGTGTTGCACATCTTCATGTCATCGCATTGCTATTAAATTCCCAATAAAACTGTAAATATTGACTATTGAGTCTAAAATGGAGATAGATCATTGTTGTACAAACATTTCTCCTAAGAGGTTTAAGGAAGAGTAACATAAACTTTTTGAGAGACTTACTTATAGTTAATTACTCTATGGCATTGGAGAATTATTGCGTTAAAGCTTAAGTAGTATCTGTTTACAACTAAAGTTCACAAAATCGTATTAGTATATTTGCCAATATTTAAAAAACTGTTGGTTTTATAAAAATATATTTCATATAAAAGTTTTTATTTTTAATAGTTATACAAGTTTGCAATGATAAGTTATTTAGTATCTCAAATATTTGCGGAGATACGGAAATTTCAACTTCCGTAAAGTACCTTACAAATCATTTTCATGGGAAAATGAAAATGGCCAGTTTATTTATAATCTTAATCAACGCCTAGATACGAATTTTAATCAAAATCGTTAGAGCAGATTTTGAGAAAATCGATTTTTTCTCTTTTTTCCCTTTATTAAAATACGCTTAATTTTAAGTTTAAACAGACACACAGACAGACGGCATTGCAAAGACCACTATTTAGCGTCCGGGGGTTCATGAGACGTCGACATACATCAACATTTCAGGTTAGTTTTTTTTTACGGTCGCAATAATTTACCTTTTGTGTTCGAAAAGTTAGAAAATATAAATATTTGCCCATAGCTTGAAAGTTATTGGTTTTATAAAAATATGATTTGAAAAAAATATTTGTATTATAAATGGATTTACATATTTGTAACGATAGGTAATTTCATATCTCAAATAGTTTCGTAGATATGATAAAAAATGATAATGAACGCATCCGACCGGAGCCCTTAAAGTTATTTTGCCGAAATATTGAGAGCAGCCATTTTATTTGGAATATTTATAAATGTTTAGAAAAGAAATTCAATCAAAATCATTAGAGCCGATTTTGAGGAAATCAACTTTTTCTCTTTTTTCCTTTCAGTAAACTACCCTTATTTTAGGGTTGGATATCCTATTCCAAAAAACCCTCGGGGCAACCCTATAAAGACCCTAGATACCAAGTTTTAGCCCGATTGGCCAAATAGTTTAGGCTCTAGTCGGAGGTACAAACAGACAGAAGGAAATTCAAAAACCACATTTTCAATTTCGGGGGGTCATGAAACGTCGAGATTCATCATCATCTACATGTAAGATAACGAGAAAGTAAAAATATCATACCAAGAAAATTTCTTTAAATATATACTTAAAGAGAAGACTCCTCTCCCCAGTTAGTACAGGACTTTAAGAGTTTGACCCGGACAAAATTAATAACAAAATGAAACCTATCGGAATGTATTCAGTATATGTCCCTCTACATTCTCTGAAAATTCCCAAGTTTTTCCATTCCGGGAAAATCCGCCATCTTGGAAAAAAACTAACTTGAAGGGTTTCACTTAAAATTAAATATCTTGAGAGCCGTTAGTCATACAGAGACCTAATTTATGTCAACGTATCCCTATTGAATTACTATATAGGATAAATATATATCAAGGTGATTTAGATCTACGAGTAGCCTAAATAATAATATATATAGTAAAATAAAGAGACTTGTTATGGCTAGAATTTTACAATTTTTTTTTTATTTTGCAGCGTTATTTGTGCTCCTATGAAGCTTTAATGTGAAATAAAAGTTGTAGATCGTATGATGCCGTATTGAAATCATATTTATTAATTTTCTCTATGTTAAAAACAATATTTACACCGAGCCCAAACGTCAGGCATGTTCTCACCGTGTGGCGCTGAGCGGGCACGACGTGCGGCGCCCGCTACATAACATCAGCCTGTCAGTTCATAATACACTTTATTTAAATGCTGTTATGTGATGTAGCTGAACATATATTTTAATTTATTGCTCCAATATACTCCACAGTTACTTCAACAATCTTCTAACTGAAATAAAATAAAAGCCATCAGCGCTTCATATTCAGAATAAAACCTGCTGTTACCCAAGGCCGTAGCCAGGGAGGGGTTTTTGGGGGTTCAAACCCCCCGCGAAATTTTATGAACAAAATATATATGGCATTATTTATGGTTCAAACAATATTAAAATTAAGATACAAATACAAATTAGGGGGCTGTGTTACCATAAAAAGCACTTCAGAGAGCTTCTAAAGGTGTTAAATATTAGAAATTTTCCTAGCCTTCGGAATTTTGGGGGTTATTTTACCATAAAAAACTTCACAGAGCTTCAAAAAGTGTATAATATTTAGAAATTTTTCAAGCCTTCGGCAGTTAGTGAGTTATTTTACCATGAAAAAAACCACTTCAGAGAGCTTCTAGAACTGTTTACCATTTGTAATTTTTTTCTAGCTTCCAGCAATTTGGGGATGTGCCCCCCAAACCCCCCCTGAAATTATTGGCTGGCTACGGCCTTGCTGTTACCTAGCAAGGTTCTGAGTGAATAACTATAGAATAAAAGGTACTTTTTTTTATAAGCCAATCACAGTTATTTTCTTTAATACAATATTAATTGCAACTATAGTACAAAAATGATACTTTGTCATTTAATATAAATGATAATTTCTGTTCCTTCAAATCAGGGAAAAGTTGTGTTGATGCACCTTTCATGGTCCAGCTTCTCTAAAAAATATAAGTTGAATTTTTCTTATTTCAAAATTAAATGTGATTAAATAGCACTTTGCTGGTTTTGTTTATGTAAGAATTCGTTTTTTTTTCTCCTACAGCCAAATTATTTTTTCCTACTGCTATGTTCAACATCAACACCACTTAATTAATTTAAGATAAACTAAAATATTAAGGAAGTTTTATTATACCTGTTAAAAATCTCTCCATGTTTTAATCAAAAGTATTTGTCTGGCCCCAGATTGTTCTCGTTAATTTCTCTCTCTTCTGTGGGATGTAAACGTTTGGTGCAAACATAACCAGAACAATAGCCGCACATGTTGGAACACTTTAGGCTATTTCTTAAACATTCACAACTTCGGCTATCACATCTTTTTTTACAGTTGCAAGACAGGCACAAAAAATGTTGTGGTGTTGGTTCTTGTAAGATTGGAACAGGTTTAAATTGGGCATTATTTGTTTTTCATCTCCATTCCAGTGGATTCGTTTGTACTTTTTGGTAAACATGGAATGTGTGTTGTCTTGCCGCGACTGAAGTTGGTAGAAGTGATTCTAGTTTGAGCTCGGTGTATATTCGTTGTTTGACAATATTCTTCAAGTACATTTTATAACGCAACTCATTGAACGTATATGTACCATACACCACATACATAAATGCTTTTACAGCTTTGGTAATATCTTTAGATGGTAACGAACTGTGATAGCATATGAGCACTTCTATCTGTATATTTTTATAAAGTTTAATTTTATCAAGAGCTTTTAGTTCACCTATGGCATGTATAATGGATGTGATGTCACATGCCGTGAATGCATATATGAATAGTACATAGTTTTTCATCTCGCCCAAAGTAGCAATAATTTACTACTGAATATATTTTTTAGGACGATTGCCTTTACTTGGTATTAACATGAACGCATTTTATCCAGCTAAGGCAATAAAATTAACTATTAGGTCAGTATCTTCTCCTACAATAACTGATGTATTTCCACACCCTGCCTCTTTGATTCCATCATAAACAATCAGTGTGCCAGCATCTGTTTCCGCTTGGATAACTTTAACTCCTCTAGACTTCAAATGTTTGGATAGCAAAAATATGAGTTTGCATTTGTTGTTTGGATTGTAAAATCTCCCTGAGATAAGGATGTGTAATGGTGTGTGTAATTAGATCTGATGAAGAGTTGGAAGCAAATCTCCAATTTGAACTTGAAGCGTGGCCACAAGCCCTCTGCAAAGATTGCTCTATGAGAAAAAGATCTAGGAAGGCAACACTGATTCCTATGCTAGAGAGCTACTGCCGACCAGCAAGTTGTTGGCCGGATAACATTCGCACTTACTTATAGTATAGTATTGATGGAGGGCACTTGTTGCATAAATGTATGTGGCAACGACATGAACAATATAAGGAAATAGTGAAACTGTTCTGGTTATGGTTGCACCAAACGTTTACATCCCACAGAAGAAAGAGAAATTAACGAGGACAATCTGGGGCCAGACAAACACCTTTGATTAAAATATGAGAGATTTTTAACAGGTATAATAAAACATTCCTTAATCTTGTAGTTTATCTTAAATTAATTAAGTGGTGTTGATGTCGAACATAAGAGTAGAAAAAATTTCCCTAATTTGAAGGAGCAGAAATTATCATTTATATTAAATGACAAAGTATCATTTTTGTGTTATAGTTGCAATTAATATTGTATTAATGAAAATAATTGTGATTGGCTTATAAAAACGTACCTTTTATTCTATAGTTATTCACTCAGAACCTTGCTAGGTAACAGCAGGTTTTATTCTGAATATGAAGCGCTGATGGCTTTTATTTTATTTCAGTTAGAAGATTGTTGAGGTAAGTTTGGAATATATTGGAGCAATAAATTAAAATATATGTTCAGCTACATCACATAACAGCATTTAAATAAAGTGTATTATGAACTGACAGGCTGCTGTTACGTAGCGGGTGCCGCACGTCGTGCCCGCTCAGCGCCACCCGGTGAGAACATGCCTGACGTTTGGGCTCGGTGTAAGTATTGTTTTTAACATAGAGAAAATTAATAAATATGATTTCAATACGGCATCATACGATCTACAACTTTTATACCAGATTAAAGCTTCATAGGAGCACAAATAACGCCGCAAAATAAAAATAAAAATATTGTAAAATTCTAGCCAAAACAAGTCTCTTTATTTTACTATATATATTATTATTTAGGCTACTCATATATCTAAATCACCTTGATATATATTAATACTATATAGTAAATCAATAGGGATACGTTGACATAAATTAGGTCTCTGTATGACTAACGGTTCTCAAGATATTTAATTTTAAGTGAAACCCTTCAATTTAGTTTTTTTCCAAATTGGAGGCTTTTCCCGGGATGGGAAATCTTGAGAATTTTCAGAGAATGTAGAGGGACATATACTGAATACGTTCCAATAGGTTTAATTTTATTATTAATTTTGTCTAGGTTCAGGATTTTTTTTTCGCTAACTGCCCTGTACTAAACTAGGGACATCCAGAGAAGAACTCCCAAAGAGCACGAAACGAAACATTACTCTTCAACTTGACTCGACAACGTAGGGCTTCTCCAGCGAAACATTAACACTACACTACCTTCTTTGTTTCGGAGATTAAAAAAATATCTCTCTATATTTAATTTGATCAAACTTGAATATAAAGGGCCTAAACCAGCGATGAGGCTTACCTGAATTAGTATCACTATCGTCCTCTTCACCTGGGTTGTGACCCTTGTCTTGATCAGAGTCATGCCCATCTACAAACAATGGTTGTTCACCTGTTAAAAATAAATATTATTAGTTCTTATAAAACTAAAAAGTACGTTATTGGAAAATCTCTGTGAAATAAAGACACTTCATGCAAAAATTTACCTTCAATTAAGATGGTCATTAAAAGTGAATTAAGACTAGATTAGCCTACTATAAGCAATAATCTAGTCCTGGTTAAGATAATAATAATTATAATTATTATTATTATTATTATTATTACATATTAGAAATTTGATTATGAAGGTGAAATTGTAATGAACAAAATTCCAGATAGGCAATATTAGCATTAGTTTTAAATATAGCCATCAATTCAACAACTATAGCAATGATTATCATAGCATAATGCTATGTCGGGTATGTAAGTGCCAAAATTATAGCAATGTCCAATAATGTTTGTATCTAGGCAAATTGCGAATGAAAACAAAATAAATCACAAAAACATAGATCAATTTCAAGGTAAGAATTTTCTTCAGCCATTGTTAAAAACTTAAAACTGACTGAAACTTAACTCAATAAAATTAATAGTTATTTCACACTCATAAATTAATTTCAATAATTGAGTAAAAACAGAGCCTGTCTTATTTCACATCCACACAAAAAGCCAATCGCAGACACATTCACGGCAGAACCACATGTTTGCACAATCATTTAATCCAAACTGAGAGAATACTTGGTGGTAAAGAGGTACAAGCGCACTTGGCAATCCTTTGGCTCCAAACATTTCTCAAATGTTGGTCGGAGGTTGAGTGCTATGCCATCAGATCTCAGCACAGGATGTATAAATCACCTATATCTCTTTATCTCTACATATTGGTACATTTTGAGATCACCTATGCACTTAACTCGTTTTTTTTAATTTGTCACTTAGCTACTCCTTGGCTTCTAAGGTCCTAAACTACTGTATTGACAATTTTAAATTAAATAAAAAATCATAAAATTTTAACGAAATTGAGAAACTATTACTGAAAATTCGAAAATATAACGATTTATGGTAGCCTGCAGTAAATACTTGTTCAATTTAAATGCTCGCAAGAGAGTCGAATTTGTGAATATAGTTAATTAAAAAATCAATTTTTTGAAAGAATTGTTAAAGGACGAGTATATACAAGAATATACCATGTTTCTGGGACCTAGTTTCTCAAGGAAATGTAGAAGATGAATGTGTAGATGTTTCTACTCTACTTTCTGTTAAAGTTGATTACCCAAAATTCGTGTAAGCGTCTGTGAAAGCCTGATATATAAATAATGTTGATACGGAGCGATAATTTTCTGTATACGGGAACATAATGGCAGACAGAAGAAGAAGAACCAATCCAACCCCTATAAACCTGGAGTTTTTAAAGTCTCTCACATGTTCTGACTAATCTTAAATTATTGGTTGATGTGTGGTTTATTTACATCATTGATAAAATAACTCCAATACTATACCAACCGAGCGGCCGCCGCGGTTGGCAATGATAGTGCCAACATTTTGCAGATAGAGGGTGTCATGTCAGCACAACGAGCCCTCCAGCCGAATATCTCAGTTTTCTAAACTGAAACTACTACTTTTTATTCAAGTAGCTCCTCGTTTGTCCTCACGAGACTGAGTTTGACGCCGTTCCAGACCCACTGCTTCACTTATATATTATTGAAGCACCAGGGATCAAATCTGGGACCTCTGGATTTGTAGACAGGAGCTCTCTGACCACTAGACCACAAAGCTCTAATTGATACAAATAAATAACAAGTCATTAGTCACTCTTTTGAAAATTTGAAGTACCTTTTTAGAAGTTCCAAGTCATTTTTTAAATAATCCGTTTGATCGTTTTTAGATAATCAAAATCCTGGCCCTGCTAATAAGTACTATCTATATATTCTCTAAAAATAAAAATATTGGGTAACCGTTAATAAATTGGTTTTTCTAACTATGCAAGTAAACGTTAATTAAGTCATGCTCTTGTGCAAATAGATGCACTTTTTGAATGTATTCCTTGTTTATAGCCCTCAAGGAAGGCCACTAGTGTCTGGAGGAAGGAAGAGACCACACATCTAACTCAATGGCGACCCTTGAGAATGGTAACCGGCCGGAAGAAGGGGGTTGGATACCAGGCTTGGGCGAGAACCGTCCTCATGCCCGACAGTTAGGGAAATCCTTCTTTGGCTACGTTCCTGACGCCTTCTCTATGAAAGGGCTTTCAATGCCATCAGATAAATCACTACAATCTTCCAACGTAGGTTAATTTGTGGTTCTATATATAGCTTACATTCTCTATGCAATAGTTCCTGAAGTGGTAAGTATATACAGCCTATATGTGTGTGTTTTAATATGTTAAAATTGTTAATATATGTAGGCAAGGCTCAATCTAAATATCATCTAGAAGCATCCCAATTTAAAAAAAAAATCTGGTGAAGACCACTCCAAACAGATTCTAGATGCATTATTTAGAAAAATAAAATAAAAATCTTGTCTACGACAACTTTAAATAGTATCAAAAAGCATTCAATTGTCAAATGTGTCCAGGTGAGGATCATTCAAAATATCATCGAAAGTTTTGTTTTAAAGCTGAAGAAGACAATTTCAAACAGCTTCTAGAGGCATCTAAGTGTCAGAAAAAATTAAGATCAAGATTACTCAAAATAGCTTCTGGAGACATCCAATATTCATAAATTTGCTCAAGGAGGACCACTCCAAATAGCTTCTAAAACGCTTTTTTTAAACTGTGGTCCGCGATCTACTGGTGGTCCATGGTGGTGTGCCAGGTGAAAGGCCCTGACACAGACTTCGTGTCCGTAGTCCGTCGTCCTGGTCCTCAAGAAATTCTATTGGCGATTACACAGTCCATATCCGTAATAACGTGAACGCTCCAACCAATGAGATAGTCAGAGAATTCGTCCAATCGAAAAATTCAAAAGAAAATCGTCTACAGCAAGGATCGAGCACCAATCAGTCGGCTGATCAATAAAATAAACTAAAAACCAACCTTGTTGAGAAAACGTCCAGAATATACTTAAAATGTAGTACAATCACAATAAATATATTTATAGCACCATTTTAACTATCAAACTTAAAATAAATTAGCCTGAAAATGCAAAACAAATGAAGGTACCTACTAGTATTCTGAATGTAAGTAAATCAAGCACTTTTAATATTATTCTCGTGCTGCCTTCATTTATATATGGGTTTTGATCTTTAACAATAATATAACCTATCACAAAATAAAATCTTATTATAAACAATTTATTTTGGTGTTTAAGATGGATCCCAATGCGCATGCACGTATTTACTCAGCTGTGATTGGTAATCTGTGTAAACTAGTCCTTAGAAAGTTAAAGTTGATCGATTTCTACGGAGTACGGACTTACGAATAAGGACCCTATGGCCAGAGCAATCTGATACTGTGGCATCGATTTCTTACGGACCATGGACCTACGGATACGGAGTCTGTATCAGGGCCTTGATCCACACATGGGACCCCAAATAGTCTATTATAGCTTGAAACTAAGTTTTCAAAAATAAGTAATTAATGTATTTATTATAAATAAGAATCTGGATACCTTATAAAATAGAAAAGTAATGCTCAAATGTTGAACTATTGAATTCTTCTACAATTTTTCAACCTGGGAAATAGCAGTCTTACCTTGAAAAATTACAATAGGGCCCTATCTTGTAATTTGAACCATAGCGGAACCATTCAAAGTAAATAAGCTTGCTACCTTTCAAGGTGGACAGAGTATACATGACCAAATTTGACTGTAAAATACTAGACTAACAGAAGTTATCTGTATGAAATGACATACATGATTTTTTAAATTTGAATTTCAGTGTTTGGTTAAAAAACATAAATCCTCAAATAATATTTTGTTTTAATTTGGATAAAATGTGAATCCTTTTGCCTTAAAAATTTTCAAACCAATTATAGCAAAATTTTCAAATATAAATATTCTCTAACATACTTTGAGAAATAATCAATTAAAACCTATTTTTAGTGTCGCCACTTCTGATTTATATTATATCTCTGTTATGCATAGCTATATGACTTATGTAACTCCAATAATTAATACACTTGTCAATTTGGTTTCAAATCTGTTGGATTTGATTTTTTTGCAATAAAAGTTGTTTACCTACTTTTTATTTATGCTTTAATAACCTCACACATTTGCTATGCTTCCCCCCTCCCCCCAAGATTCGTCTCCTCTGAATTGTTAATATGCTGTTCCAGATAACAACAGTTGGAAATGAACAGCCTGACATTTGTAGGGAAGAAGAGATTCACGTACAGCATGTCACTGTCGACGAAGCATATCCAATTGATGATGTAAGTAAACATTTAGTGACTCTTTCTTGGTTATTTTTACTTCGTTTTCGTAGGCACTCCATGGAAATAAGCTATGGTAAAACATGTCACATAAGGCGCAAAGGCACCAGGAGTGCATTCCAACATAGTATAATTATTCTAGCTTAAAAAATTAATTAAATAAGCTAATTATTATCTCTAAAAAAATAAATAACATTTACATTTTTCTAATACTAAGAAGATATTTAAAAATAAAAGATTAATTAACAATATAATAACGTTCAAGGTTTTATGACATTCGGGGTCACTTTGTCGGTGAATCACTTTGATATTTAATTAAAAAGCTTCATAAAATATTAACAGAAATTGAAAGTAAGAAGGAATATTATCTTTGTATACTTTGAGTACTTTGAATAAAGTATGTACCCGCTTCGGAGCCCGCATGTTCAAAGGCTCTACTTTCTCAATAGAATAGACTGTCAATGACGGGGAGATCGTGGTTCGATCCCAGGTTGGTGCATTGAGGGTAGTTTTTACTATTTGGTTTCTCACCCTTCTTCCAAGCAAATGTGGGTACACTGCATCTAAATTCAACCTTCCTCATCCCTAACCCATTAGCGTGATTAGTGCTAACCGTACAACCCAAATGGTTACTAAGACGTGCTATTAATTTTTAATTAATTATGATTATTTTATTATTTTCATTTTTTTTGCCTGGTGTTTTGGCACCCTATTTTTACCATTTTCCAGCATGAATGGAGTTTTTATTTATATTATACATAATATAACTGGAACACACAGTTTTTAAGTCTCACTTAGGGTTCATGAAACCCTTGTTCCTGCCCTGTTGTAACTTAATATAATTCTTTAATATAAGATTAAATTTGACAGTGAGAAAATTGAACTTTTTTGGGCAGCAAATGTATGAGAAAGATGGAAATTGGATTTATATAAAAGTAAACATTAATACAAAACAAATAAAATATATTGAAATAATTATTAAAAACTATTTAAAATAGTTTCTTTGGAATTAGGATATCTGCAAAGCTAAAATAACAAGAAACAAATTAAAAACTTGTAAAAATATAAAGCCGGAATAGCATTCAATCCAACCCGCTTCATTGGCCTCATGATCTAAGGCAGGGATTAGCAAACTACGTCCCGCGGGCCAAATCTGGCCCGCCACTTCTTTTTGTTAAAAATTTAATTTAATTTTTTAAATTCTTTAAAAATGAAATTTAATTTTTTTAATTCTTTAAAATTTCAAAGTACATGCTATAACCGTATAACGGAACACCGACTGTCAAGTCGAGGAATTACGAGAAAGACTGTATGGGGTGCTCCTATAACTTCGCACTTGCACGGTACTTAGTGGCCTCTGCTGTGATGCAACGCACTTAAAATTCGGCAGCGTTTCCAGTGCCACATGTATCGATGTTTTGCGACATTTTATTCTCGTTTTATTACCCGTGCATATCCATCTTGTCACTATCAAAACCAGAAAAGAAAAGAAAAGGGGACTACAAATACCTTGCTTTTAAGGCAGAGTGGAGTGTGAATTATATTGCTACCGAATTGGATGACAAAGCATTGTGTTTGTTGTTCAATGGCACTATAGCTGTACTAAAAGAGTACAATATACGTCATCATTACCAAACTAAGCACTCGATACAATATTTCCAACTCGCAGTAAAGCAACAATCAGAATAATTGGAAAATTGTAAACGGAATATTTCATCACAAAGCAATTTCTTCACGAAAACGAAAACTGAAAATGAGTCTGCAACTAAAGTAAGTTTTAGAGTAGCTCATTTGTTAGCCTAGGAAGGAAAGCCGTTTACTTAAAGTGAGCTAGCTAGATGATGTTTGATTTTAGCAGCCTAAGAAATGTTTCCAGGGAAAATGTATGTTCACGTGCCAAATAGCTCAAAAGGAGTAAATTAGATGCAGGAGCAAAGAGATATTACCATATGGAGTATGATTCCACAACGAAGAACTGCAGATTGTACAGTCCAGTAACAAGGAAGTGATTGTCAACAGTGGCGTGTCTTTTAATGAGGGTGACATTGCATCCAAGCTGTTGGAAGTTGAACAGATCTGTGATCAACTTCGAAAATGTTGAGGACGATGAAGAGGACGTGAAAGTTATTGAAAATTAATTTCCACAGATCGTTGAAAGTCCAGAGGTGGAATTGCAGGCTGAAGTTCAAAGTCCATCGTCGTCTTAAGATTTTGTTAAAGCCGTAGAAGATCAAGAAACAAAGGAGCATACAGTCTGCGGCCGCATGCGCAGCAACCAGGCCGGTATGAGTCACATTGAAATTGTTAAATAATTGAAGAATTCAACACCTACGAATAGGCAATCAGTTCAAAGGATGCAGATAAATGGCAGCAAGCCATGAAAGAAGAGCTTGAAGCCCTGAAGAAGAACTAAAAGTGGGAACTAGTGCCACGACCATCTGAACAAAGTATTATGACCTATAAGCGGGTGTAAAAAGTCAAGTATGTGAAAGCAAAGCAAATGAAGTGAAAGCAAAAGCTCGCTTGGCAGCCAGAGGTTTCAGTCAGCGAGAAGGAATTGACTATAAAAAGGTGTCTTCTCCTGTGTTCAGGTATGATTATGTAAGAATCATGCTGTGCACTGCAGCAGATAAAGGTTTATAAATCACACAGTTTGACGTGAAGACAGAATTTTTAAATAGAAAACTAAAAAATAAATTTTTATGGAACCCCCGAGATGTTTTGACGTTGGAGACCAGGATCTCTTGTGCTAACTGAAGAAGAATATCTATGGTTTGAAACAAGCTTCGAGAGCTAGTAAGAAAGATTTTACAGACTGACTCAGGAAATTCAACTTAACGTCAAGTGCGGTTAATCCATGGTGTTATATGGACAAGTGAATCGACACGATATATATTTGCTGCTTTACGTATAAGATGAAGCAATTCAGGAGTTGCTAGAGTACATGAATAAAAACATAGAGATGACGGCAGGAAACTATGTGGGGGTAGATATACACCGTGATCGTGCTGCAAAGAAAAGTGGGATTGGGCAGCAAATGTACATAGAGAAGATTCTGACAAAGTTCAAAATGACAGATGCAATTCCAATAAGCACAAAAGCCAATGAAAATGTAAAGCTAATGAAGACAAAAGCTTCTTGGATTGTCCATACCTCTAAGCAATTGGCTCACTCTTATATGCAGCGATTGTGTCTAGAGCAGACATTGCATGTTCAGTGGTCGTTGTCACTTGTCAGTCTGTTTTTATAAAATCCAAACCTCGAAAATGTGACATCAACGAAGCGTATCTTGAGATATTTGAAAGGAATACCAGATATGGGAATCGTTTACGATTCATAAACATCGCTGACTGGTTATTAAGATGCGGATTTTGGTTGCATGGACACTTGTCAGTCAACCACTGGTTTCATATTCGTCATGGGAGGTGGACCAATTAATTGGTACAGTCAAAGGCAAAATAAAGTAACACTGTCAACCACTGAAGCAGGATATGCTGGAAGCTGTTAAGGAGCGTGTGAAGCGTACTTGATCCGTCAGTTACTAAAAGACATGGGTGAGGAATATAGGAGTCCCACAATATTGTACATCGACAACCAAAGCACACTCAAGACTAAATAGGAGCCCAGAAGTCCAGGCCAGAACGGAGCATTTTGCCTTTCAATTTAATTTCTTCAGAGAGGCCAATGAAGAAAACATTGTGACACTGCAATACATGTGTAGTGATGAGCGAGTGGCGGACACTCTGACGATTACCAAGAAGTAAATTTACCCAAAATGTTGAAATTCTAGTTGATACAAAGCAGACTTTTTAATACATTTGTTTATTTGAGAAATGCCTGAATGGAGCCTATTCAGAGTGGATACAATGCAGAATTTTTTTCATACAAATAATTCTAGTGGATATAAAGTATACTTTTTAATAAAGTATTTATTTGAGAAATGCTTGAATGGAGTCCACGTAGAGAAGATACAACTCACCTCCCCCTAATGAACTGTCAGGGCTATCCACATTTAACTAAGCCAAAGGAGTAGGAATGAGAAAGGTAGGTATAAGAAGAAATGTACCCTCAGTTTAATGAGGTAGAGGAGGAAACCATATACACCTGGACCTCCTTCGGTGGCTGAATGGTCTAAGACGTCACTCTCGCATCGCAATAAACTGGACTATCGATGACGAGGAGATCAGGGTTTCGATTCATGGTCGGGTGTACTGAGGGTGGTTTTTTCTACATGGATTTCCACTCTCTCTCTCTCTACGCAAGTGCAGGTCCACTTCCTCTAAATTCAACCTTACTCATCCCTAACACATTAGCGTACTTAGTATATAAGCAAAAATCCAAACGAGTAGCAAGACCCACTGCTATAAAAAAGTTCACCCAGCCGTGATTCTAACCCTTGACCTCCGTGTCACCGGCACAACATACTAGACGAGAATGGTGCCTTTTTGTCCTCGTACCAACTGTTGATTGGATGCGAGCCAACAGTTGTACCGGACATGGTGCATTGTCTCTGGTGAATGGGGAAAGATGACGTAACATAAATACGTTGGGTGCAAACAGAACTATCAAAGAGGAAGTGGCAATTTATATTAGCAGTGTGAGACTTGAGGCTAGTTCACACGGTGTGAGATACTGACTTTCCAGTAGGACAATGGATGCATGGACTAAATTTTAAGCTAGTCTTGTCTGGTTTCCCAGGGAAATGGGAGTTTGGGGATCAAATCCCTTTATGGTGTATTGAGAATTTTTTTCCTTAATGGCCCCTCTCTCCTTATACGCAAATGAAACTACATTTCTTCTAAAGCCTGCCTTCATCATCCCGTTAGTGTGTATTTTTTATTTTTTCACTGAGCCTTACTGCCTCTTCGGGTTAAACGCATATGAACTAATTATGTTAATATGTTAGGGATGAGTAAGATTGAATTTGGAAAAATTTTAGATGCTTTTGCGCGGAGGGAGGGTGCGAAACCATTAAGGAAAAAACAAACTTTAGTACACATTTCCTGGGTTTCAAACGTTACCATCCCCAGCGAATTGTACATAGTGAAACTGACGCCTTTTTCCTCGTGCCCACTGGTGCGGGTAGCTTTCAGTAGATTACCAAAGCCATACTAATAAAGGAAAATAATTTACTTTAAAAAAACCTTTGAATATGAGTGATGCTAGGAGTCAAATTCCCTTTTTACAATACCTATTATTTTATAAATTCAATAGATTACGTTTTAATTTGTGTCATCAGATATTGAGGGATTTTGATGCTTCCAATTCTGGTGGCTATATACCGCGCCCTCGTAAAAGGTGTCTGGGACTTCATAGTAAAATAGCAATGGAAATAGTTTAATGTAATGAAAATACCAAATGTACAAAACTGTAATTATGATTTATTATTCTGGTGTTGATTTATCAATACCTTCGTATGTACTGTTGAAAACGGCACGTTGTAACATGGTTCCCACTGCATGTCGGCAAGTTCGTTTTTGAGGAAACTGTAAGCGTCGGTTATCGTCTGCACTTGTGTTTCTGGCAAACGTTTGCTGTATCTCGGTAACGGAGTCAATGTCACCTAATGTGTATAGGAGGCCTATTCACTTTTTTAATTCGAATGATGTCTAGAACACACTGGCGAAGTTTGTTGGTTATGTCACGGTACATCCTGTATAAGAATTTAAATTTTTAGCAAATAAACAATCGTCCTCGATGACTGCATGGTCTAAGGCGTCGCTCTTGTGTTAGACTGGCCTGCTGAAAATGGAGAGAGATTGGGGTTTGAATTCCGGCTGAGTCTACTGAGAGTGGCTTTTCCCTAAATTGTTTCCCACTCTCCTTCCACGCAAATGCGGGAATTAGAATGCATCCTCTCTCGTCACAACCTCAGTGGAGTAATTACTAATTATCATTTATATGCGTACAGCCCGAATAGGTAGTAATATGCGGTGATAAAAAATACATATTATTCTATTATTTCCATATATAATATGTTATCCTGGACAGATTTTCGATGACTCTGAATATTGTTATTTAAAATACTACCTAAAACCTTTTGGGAGGGGGCAGGGGGAACACATAGAATGCTCAATATACAAGTTCATTAAAAAAATACATACCATATATTGATATAACTAATTTTATGCGATGATTACATAATTATTTATTCCAACAACATTTGACGTGTCGGTCACGACTGGGTGGGTGGGTGGGTGCGAGCTATTTCCTGCCTCCTCTCTCCCCCCCTCACTACATATGGGCACCCATGCGAGTAACATCATGGACTAACCAAGAAAGGATGACTTCCTCAAATATAATTAGGCTTCATCCTGAACAAAAAGCCTGTTTTGACACAATCATGTTTTGATGTGCACATTTGAATACAGAATTAGTTGTTTCACCAATTTCTAAAACTAAAACCAAACATTATTTCTAACGCCCCTCCCCCTTATAAAAATCTTTACAACACAGCATGTGAAAGTTAAACAGACTTTAAAACTTTTTATTTGCGTGAATCACCGCGATATGAGCTAGCGTTGTGATCGCTTCAAATCGTTGTTATGGAAATATGATGGAAATGTAATAGAAGCTGTTCATTGGATTTGTTTAAGACAAAAAGTATAAGAAGTCCTTAGCGTAGCTTTGATGAGTATGTATATTTTATTTTTCCATCTAACATAATATAGTACAATTGGTGATGCTACATTAAAATAAATTTATAATAATAAATAATAAATTTAATTTGAGAGCTTCTTTTCTCTCTTGGACTATTGGCTCCATTCATTCATTCATTCATTCATTCCAGCTTATGTGTGTCTAAGTTTTTTAAACTTATGTCTCAGCACTTCCTGATTCATTATCTATATGATAAAAGCCGTGTGGTGTCTGTCTGCCCAGAACTTTTTTATCAAACTTCCCGATATCTGATACTTCACACACTGATTACTTATGTGTTCTCGCTACCCCGACATTCTTAAACTGAAATTGTGTGTGTGTGTGTGTGTGCGCGCGCGCAAAAGGGGGGGGAGGGGTCCAGGCGTGATTCAGCACACCACAACTATGTGGCTAGAGATAATATTTTTTTATCACACCATCTTACTACCTGTTCATGTTAAAACTATTTTCATAGAGAAGGGATGAGGAAGGAAGCATTTTTGAGGTTATCTACCCACAATTGGATGGAAGGAGAGCGAAAAACATTCAGTGGAAAGCGCCTACTAGAGTTATAAAGTTCTGGCCTATGAAACATGCCCTTATTTTTAGAAAAATAATTCATGGGTGTTATTGAATAGGGAAATATGGAGAAAGTTAGTGAGGATGAACTAAGTTGGAGTTGTTTTTGAGCTGTATTCACAGTTTCTTGCCACCCTGTAAGGGAACAGCGTGATTAGATATGTATGTATGTATGTATGTATGTATGTATGTATGTATGTATGTATGTATGTATGTATGTATGTATGTATGTAT